>CABFOQ010002310.1:8160-24198 GCA_900660455.1 Gephyroberyx darwinii | reverse complement strand
CCCCCCCCTCAGGTGTCGCTCTGTTAGCCAACGCCCCTGAGCGCATGCCTGAGAGAAAGAAAAGGGGACGGGAGAAGGAGACATCCACAGCGGAGTCCAGACCGTTACCACCAGTTACAAGTTCAGGAGGCAAACTGAGCTCCAGGGCAGCTAGGCAGAGGGTGATGGCCCAGAGGGAAGAGCAGCTTGCAGCACAAAAGGTGTGTGTGTGTGGTGTGTGGTGTGTGGTGTGTGGTGTCTCTATAGCCATCTCTCTGTTGGCCCTTAAATGAAGGTGGCAGCGTAGATTATAGATTATAGATTATATAGTGCACGGATCTAAACTTCAGGGTTGATTCTGTTGCAGGAGAGGATCAGCCAAGTCTTACGGGAGCTTGAAGAGGATCAGATACAAGTAGTGAAACTGGGAGATGCCTCCATCGCTGCCCCCTTCACCTCAAAACTCTCCTCCATACAGTGCAGTAAGGAACACACATTTTTAATCTCACAGTTCAATGTGTATTTACCGTGAGACAGTTGGCGAATACCCAAACATACAAACACTACCCACTTCTGAAGCCGGTCCCTTCCTCTCTGCCACCAGTCTGCCATGTGATCAAGCAGGGCCGTTGCACTCTGGTGACAACACTCCAGATGTTTAAGATCCTCGCTCTGAATGCCCTGGTGCTGGCCTACAGCCAGTCTGTGCTCTACCTCGAGGGGGTCAAGTTCAGTGACTTCCAGGCTACCCTGCAGGGGCTGCTGTTGGCGGGCTGCTTCCTCTTCATCTCTAGGTCAAAGGTGAGAAAATGATGGAACAAAACACAGGTTATGCACAGGGTGAGACTTATGTTGTGTCTGATTCATTGTCCTACTGGTCAAGGTAATCGTATTTTTTTTTTTTTATTCTTCTACCAGGAAATGAAAATACAAACAGCAGAAAATCACACATTGCACAACAAATATACACATTCAAAAAACGTATTCTTTCTCGACTGCTCACCCGAAAATAAATGTTTAGGTGCAGAGATGCTGTGCAGGAGTAATCATAGAAACCAAATTACAAAGTTATAAACAGGGCTGTAAAAGACACCGGTTCCTGTGTAATTTGATTTCATCGTGGATATCTCAAAGGGATTTAAGAAGTGTTTAAATTTCTTTATCCTGGAGAGTCTGTCTCAATATCCTGAGGGCAGAAGTTGGACGTTGTAATCCTGTTAAGAGCAGCAGTCCGTTGTCCAAAGGAGCAACCGAGTGAAAGAGCTCTTCCTCTCCTTCTGTCTCCGCAGCCACTAAAAACCTTGTCTCGAGAACGGCCCTTACCAAACATCTTCAACCTTTATACGGTGTTGACCGTGCTACTGCAGTTTGCTGTTCACTTCTGTAGTCTGGTGTACCTTTACAAAGGGGCGCAGAGCAGAAGTCCTCCCAGGTGAATCACGCACACACACACCTACAGAGAGAGAGACAAAGCAACAGCACTCTTTTACAACGTTGGACATCACATTTATTTGTCCTCTCTCTTGCAGATCGGAGAAATTTGTGGATCTATATAAAGAATTTGAACCCAGTCTCATCAACAGCACCGTGTACATAATGTCCATGGCCATGCAGATGGCCACCTTTGCCATTAACTACAAGGTACTCACTGTTATTGCAGCATATATTTGATGTATTTATATTCTTTGTTGTGTAATAGACTCATCACATTCCCTTTCTCTTCTGATAGGGTCACCCATTCATGGAGTCTCTCAGTGAAAATCGACCACTACTATGGAGTATTGCCCTGTCAGGTTTAGCCATTGTGGGACTACTGACTGGTTCCTCGCCAGAATTCAACGAGCAGTTTGCTCTTGTAGATATTCCAACTGAGGTGAGCTGGCATTGTTGGTCTTTTTGTTGTAATTTTACTGTGTATTAAACTGTATTGTTCTAGTAGCTTCCAATAATGATGCAGCCTGTAAGCCAACCCACTGCCTCTTTTCCTCCTTTCAGTTCAAACTAGTCATTGCCCAGGTTCTCGTGGTGGACTTTGTCGCCGCTCTACTGGTGGACCGCATCCTGCAGTTCCTGCTGGGCAAAGGAACTCTCAGGCTGCCTTCTTGAACTCACGCCAACAGCAACCGCTGCCCTTAGCAACCAAACTGTAAAGGGAGAGAAGACTTTGAAGGGGGAGGAGGAGGAAAATGATAGCTGTAGTGACACGCACAAGACAGCTGAGAGTCATGGCGTGCGGTACTGCACACTCCTATGTGTATCCCTTCCCTCCTTCGTTCTGCTCTGCTCTGCTCGTCCCTCACCAGCTCTGTTGCCAGTTCTTCATCAGCTCTCCATTTCTTTATACTTCATAACCCTCTTTTTTTTCTACATTTCTCTCTCTTGCTTCATCCTTCCCTCCCCCCCTCCTACAGAAGGCCAAGAAGACAGCAGTATTGTGTGGAGTGCGAGACTGTGCCAGCCAATGTGACAGGCACACAATAGGGGCATTCTCCAAGAGAATTGCAAAGTGTTTGAATTTTTTGATTTCTCTCCTTGATTTTGTAAAAAGTAAAAAATCTCTTACAGACTTATAAAAAGACTTAAAGATACAAATAATGGAGTTTGTCAAGTGTTTTGTCGTGTACACAGATGAAAATGTGTCTACGTGGAAAGGAGTATGTTCAACAAATGGCGAATAGCTGGTCATGAACAATCATACTCTGAAGGTAAGTAAGGAGGTAGTTAAACGGTGAGGGCATGAGAGTTTCCAGCATCCATCTAAACTGCACCACGGGACAGTGTAACAGACCAAGATGAAATGTGCCATCCCGTTAGTCTGACAGGTCCGGTAGCTTTTGAACTTTGTGTTTACTTAATAACTGACGTTAACTGCCAAACATGCTGGTCTCAGGAAGATCAGTTACAGATGACGGGTGGCTCTGTATCTTTCATAGGAACTTTAGGATTAACACTGATTTCACAGGAGCTTGAAATGTTGGCTCACCCATTCCCATCTGTATCATATGCTCTCTCTGGGGTCAGTATGATGGACTGGATACTTTCAGATTTCAGATAAACCAAGTATACAAATACCAAGCAATCAAAAATGAGGGAGCTGTTTAAGTGCTGTGAAATGCAAAGTTTCCCTTTCCATGATTTAAGATAATATGCCACAGATTGTATCACTGGAATCCTAACTGTGTGTTGAACGTAATTCAAAGTTTCAGAAGGGCAAAGCAAAGATTCAGGGTGTTAAGAAGCATTATATTTGTCCTATGGATAAATACTATTCAAAATGTTTTCACATCACCCTTGGCTTCTGCTTTCGACTCCTGTCAGCTACTGTGGGGACTACTATTGTTTTTCCTTTAATTTACTGATAAAAGGCTAGTGCTGATTTCTCTCAAATAAAAAATAGGCATCCAAATTTGTCTCATCGCCCTTAAAGGAGGTTTGGTTTGTCATCAATAGGGCTGGTTTCCAAACATCTGCTACTTTTCTTTTAAGGACAATTATAAGAATTGACTCATGAATAAAAACCATTTTGGCCATTTTCTTAACTGTGTAATTCAATGTCCAAAGCCTGTGTGGTAGAGTTAAAATGTACTGGGCTTAGGTAGTGGGGATGTTAATGCTGGAGCTTGGTTACATTTGTAGTAGTGGGTCGTTAATGATTCTTTTCTTTTACAAAGATGCTTTAAGAGCTCAAAGTAACAAATCTCCCAAATGATTGAGCCTCTCTTATTTTTCCTCTTAAGGTGAATGTTCTGAATTGCATCATGACAACAAACGGCATGGTTACCAGCCTGTATGACACTATTTTGTAGTCCTAGTGTGGCAAATCATAAAAATGTCCACCATATTTCACTCCCAATATGGAGGGTGATTTACAGTAAAGCAAATTTAGAAGATGCCATCCAGGATTTGTTTGTTTTTTTTTAAATAAAATGAAATTTACATCTGTTGCTACACTATTGCTGCTCGAGTTATTGCTTCGACTATGATATAATATAAAAATGCCTTTAATGCACTGGTGATTAGGAATACATTGCTTACAACTTTGCAAATGTTGGGGGAAAGTGATACATTTATGCTCCAGACTCTAATATCACATCAGTCTGCAGTCTATCTTGCTTTAGCTTCCAAATCTCCACCTGAACTTTGGAGTCTCATGAAATTAGATGCATTGGAGTGCGGGGCCCAGAGTCTTGTCAGGGGGGTAGGATTCCTAGAGGCATCTCTATGTGCCCTCCTCAGATATGTCTAGAGTTGTAGTTGTAGTTGGTTGGCTCCTCCTGACTCCCTGGGCCTATTCAAGACCACTTTAATAAATGGACTGATGCTGAACCAATGTAGCCTCTCTAGACTTGGTGGTGGTTAAGTGCCTCTTTGCTCCCTCATTAGACATCTTTAGATTTGGCGTTGACCAGCCTCATCCAAAACATTAAGCCCCATCTTCAATCCTTCCCCAGGTGTGTGAGGCTGATTATATCAACTTCAAGGCTCAAAGCTGAGGAGATCCGGCCTAACTCAGAAGAAGAGGATTCAGGAGGTCAGAGCTGTGGAGGGGTCCTGACCTCAGGAGGCCAAGGCACCAAACACTCTTCAGTTAAAGATTAAAAATTGACCTTGAGGTCAATACTCCCTCTAACTTGATCCAGGGAATCAAAAACAGCATGGTCTGATTCTCCCAACACCAAAGGCCACCTCTGTAGAAACAGACAGAGGCTGCTTTTTTAATCCAGCAGAACAGAAGAGAATGTCACTTAATCTCTTTATTAGGCTGTACCTTAAACTGCAAAACCTGAGACGCTTCCACAGCAAACCAGCCAATACAAGGTAAAGAATGAATTGGGCACATCAGTTAAGAAGAAATGTCTTGTCATTGCATCCAATTTCCTTTAATGATCATTGACAAAGTTATTTCTTTAGAATGAATTCCTCACCATTCTATTGTAGTGTTTGTGGATATTTCTTATTAGTGAGGCCGGTGGTAGTTTTCAATCTTAGATTTAGACCCCAATATGATTTGTCAGACTTGTAATACTCCTAATACTCAGCCCAGTCATAAGGGAGGGGAGCAGGGGGAGCATGCTCCTGAATGTCCCAAACTCAAGTGCAACACACACAAACAAACAAATACATTATTTTTATATATTTTGGTCCATATACAAAAATTCTTGTTCCTGGTTCCTCCTGGTAATCAAAGACAAGTAATTGATGCGTTTTTCAGGCTGCCTGGATTAGATAGATCATCTATCTCTTTGATTGTGATAATCAGCACATGCTTATGTATAGCACTTTTTTTTTTTTTTAATTCAGAAGGATAATATAAACATCACAGCAAACTTTAAAATATGATGCAGCTACTATGGGTTAGAAAATATGCCTAAGAAAATGTTATGATAATACCAGGCAAAAATACCACAACTATTGATTACAACGAACATACTGAAAGTCCCCACAGGAATATTATAGGATATATACAACAGGAGATCTAAAACAGTACAACAAGGTCACTATTACTAACTACTGAGTACAGCAGAAGAAGTCCCTACCAGAATTGTAGTTATATAGTGGTTTTCTGTCAGTGACCTTATAGGCCTACACAAAGTAAGCGAATCTAAACATTGTATTTGTGGTTTATTGTGATGTCGACGTTTACATATGTGTCTTTCTCTTGTTAAATGTAGTGCTTGTAGTGCTTCAAACATGTATGAGACTGGGAGCATTGCTAGCGAGTTAGCCGTACTCTGCAATTACCCGGATATCGCACTACATTTCCCAACATGCAGAGCTCAGTGAAGGGGTGGCTTGTTGGGCGCGCGCTGTAAAGGAACTATTTGAAAGAAAAATGGCGGAGATTAAATTGCAAACAGCACAAGCCAGGTTTGTATCTTATTTTTTTTAGAAGTGTGACAACGGAATAAACAGTCGAACAAAGTTATATACTCGTGTTGTATTCGGAAAACAGAGTCAAGTACTTTTTACATCCATTTGGTGTCGCCGCCTGAGCTCAATTGTTTGTGGTCTGCAGATTAACTGTTAGTTGCCTGCTAATGTTAACTAACGTTTGCTGTAACGTTAACGTATACCAATACTGTAACTTAATAACCTACTCATCTTTTGAGCAGAACAATATGTTGATAGTTGTCCGTAGCAAGCTTAAAAAAATGTGGGTGTTCGTGTGTGTAGTAAGTTTTCACAGTTTTCTTAACCGTTCACTGTCATCTGCAGCAGGGTGTGTGTCGCCGATGCCGATACCCAGAATGAGGTAAACTAAACATTTGTCAGCAACTAGCTCACTTACCTGTACACTTAATGATCATGCCACAAGTACACCATATCTTTGTTTAATCTCACTGTGTATCAAGGTCAATTTAGTGGAACGGACATCCAAAAGAGGCTCTTCCACAATTGACAGCCCAGCTCGCCCAAACAAATCCCCTCGCACCGATTCCCCATCATCCACCGCACAGATGTCCGATGCAACAGAGGGGCGTATGGAGACAGATGGAGGAGAGATGCAGGGAGAAAACGTGGAGGGACTTGGCCCCACTGAAGGCCCTTCTCTCAGTCCCAGTGCACGGAGGAAATCCTGGAGGAGGGCCACCATAGGCCGGCGCTCTCTCCCTGCTCTCCCCAACCCTTATCAGAGTCAGTGGCCTGCCCTAGCTCCTGTTGATCACTAAATAATAGTGAGGACATTTGTTGTTTGTAGTGTAATCGACTGTCTTTCTGTTTTTGTCTTAGTTCTGTGCCGGAGCATAAGCACATCCTTGCCACAACAAGAGAGGCTGGAGAAACTGATGGAGGCTTCAATGAGGGTGAGTTTGTTTAGTAAGGGCGTTGGTGGGCCATCTTGGGGCCCACCGATCAACCAAACTGATAACATGTTAATAATAAATAAATACGTTACTTTGCACCACCGCGCTGGTGGTGGCTATTCAATTAAGGAGGAGGCCCTGATATTGATCCTTTTCACTCGGCAGAAAACATTTGGATAGGGAATGGGTAAAAAAAAACAAAAAAACATTCATGCTTAACCCAGGGTTGCCACAGATCTGGAAAGTACTTGAAAGTGCCTGGCGCAATAAAGAGGTCCTTAAAAGTGCTTGGATTTACCGGAATCTCTGAGTTTGAGCCTCGTGCGTTCCATCTCAAATGATACCTATGATACTATTTTTATACATTTGGAGTGCTGGGCCAAGCTTGATACTTTCTTCCTATCTACAGTATCACTCTCCGTGTAGGCTACAAGCATGCAGCGATTTGCTGATCGCTGCGCTGTAGTACTGTGCTGGCTTTGACTGGTATATGTGAACATCTCTGTGAATTATTATTACATACTGAGGTAGTCAGGAGTATGCTTCAGCACTTCTGAGTAGACCATGACTTAACAGGATTATATCTAATGCTGGTCTTTCTTAAGAAAATAGGCCTCCAGTTTTGCTCACTTTCAAAACTATTTTTTTTATCACCACATTAATTTACTGTATACACAGTATACAGTAAATTAATGTGGGCAGGATTTAAGTTCTTAAAGAGCCAGGCCTGAAATCTTAAAATTGCTCTAGGCTAAATTAGGCTGTAGGGGCACAAACAGAGTTCATTCAAATTGGTCATATCTCAAAGTGCTGATGTGTCAAATCTCCTCTGTTTTGTCTCTAGTTGGCAATAGAGAGAACTCAAAATTCACTGCAATCAACGCCAAACGCCTCACTGGAGTCATTTCAGAAACAAGGTTTGTCCTACCTACAATAGGCTTGCATCATCATATTATATGGTTCATTAAACTTGTCTTTCAAACTAAACCTTTGTCATGGAAGCTAAATAGTCATCTTCATTGTCTTAGTTGAACAAATGCAGGAAAAATGGGGTTGTCTGGCCCAAAGCATACGCAGTGAACCACAGTGTGAACAACTTCCTGCTAGTACAGCTAGGTAATGCAGTTGTTTTTTATACACTACAATGCTTGTCCTTTTGATTTTTATTGTCTTCTCCAAATTGCCCTTTTCTGTTACATTTGTCCTTCTGACTGTTTGGTTTTATTTCTAGTGACCCTGCAGTGCAGAGAGCCATGGAGCAGACCCGGAAAGCCATTCACAGGCAGGTTTCCTCTTATTCACTGGGTGTATATGTATTTTCCTTGTTTAAAGTCAGTTGCCATACACATAGTCTTTATACCAACTAGACACTCGAATTTATTCCATCAAGTTTGGAGTAACCGACCTAATGTGCAGTGCTTTTCTGTTTTCACCATTTTGTGCTTCAGGCTCCAGGTTGAGAGTGACTCTTGGGAAGCATTGTTGAACAAACACCGGAGTAAAGCAGAGGAATTGGCAAGGTGATCATGTGCGTTGTCATGGATACTGTACTTGTTCTTTACTTTTTACACTGTGTCAATAATGTATTCTCTACTTGTCTGACTCTGTCACAGGAAAGCGGAGCAGGGTCAGGAGAGAGGTGTAACGTTAGACCCTGCCGCCCTGGCCCGATCTTCACAGTACCAACTCATACAGAGTAAACCAGACTACCGTGGACTCCTCCGTAGACAGCAGCCCATACTGCACACTATGGAGATGGTTGTACGTTGGAAATTAGATGAAACTTTAATGATCCCTGTGGGCAATCAGTGGAAATATTGTTTTTCTGTCAGTGCTGACAAAAATTGAGATCCATTGAAATACTAGAGCAGGTGTTTGAATAACTTGGTGAAGTGCAATAACTTATGCTCGGATATGAAAATCCCAGATAAGCAGATACCTTTCAGTATCCTGCACTTTATTTCTAATCACGTTCTGTTGTATGATTGTGTTTAATCTTCAATCTTTTTTTCTGTAGATGGACACTCAGTGTAACATGGTTAGAGAGCTCCTATCCATCCAGGAGCAGTCACAGTTATTGGTGAAAGAGACCAGTGGCAGATTAGGTATTGAAATCTTTCTTCTGTGTTTGCAATTTCATTATTTATTTATTTATTTAACAATCTGGCAACTTAACAGTTATTTTCCCTCTCAGTGGCAGAGGCAGGATTCCAGGATCTTTCACCTGACCTCATCAGGAATCTAGCGGCGGTACCTTTATCCTCTCTGACTTCATAGTCTCTCTGGCTGCAGGCAAGCAGTACCAGTTACTCCTAACGGACCGGGCTCTTCATGAAAAACGCAGCTCCTTTGTAGTCTCATCCAGAATTATACATGTATTTTTGTTTATTTTACTGTTCTATTATATGTGTGTACATATTGCTTATTGATTTAGCTGATCTTTTTGGTGTCTTGAGTCACTGTATGTAGTAAAACGTTGTGTTTTTCATAACAAATACTCTTTCAGTGTTTTAGCAGCTGGGTTGCTTATAGACATGGTCCAGGTAATGCATGTCTTTGACCAGCAGGTGGCAATGTCACTCTTTTCAAAATTGTGACATGCTAAGTGGATGTCTTACAAGATTTTTTGAATTATGCTGCAATTAACTTATGATTCATCCTGTAGAACCTGGAAGTTTTAAAATTAGATTTCCATTCACGGAAAATAAAGTATTTGACATGTGTCAAATGTCTCAGAAAACTCTGGCTAATTCCTACAAAACCAGGTTTACTAGTTTCTCAAAAGTTGCCATTAACTTTTAATAAACATGGGTGAATCAATTCCCCAAGGTCTCCAAACTGATCTGTGGTCTTAAAATATATTCAGACATCATACAAATGCTAGGGGTCGCGCCAAAGCAGTGTGTTTGAAATCCTGTATATCCTTGTGGTGTTCGATGTTATGTAAATTTCCTTAAAACTGATTACTTAAAGAAGAGGAACCCTCTTTGTATATATGGTGTCTTTTAAAACAAGGGTTTCCCACTATATTTGTGTAGAAGTAATTTTAGACTTGTACATGCATAAAACCATAAACATAATTTTACTGGATAAATAAGCAGTTTGAATCCAGAATAAACTTGCTCTGTGGTTTGCCTATGCTTTTCATAGTATCTACGTGTTTTATTTATTTATTTTACTCTCTCCTGGTGCTGCATCTATTCCACCTCATGAGTGTCTCCTGACCGTTCAGGAGGACCCCCCCTCCCCCACGGTGACTCACTCCCATCTCTTGCATTTGGCTGGGTCACTGATGCAGAACGAAGCTTTGACATTGTGCCAGTCAGTCAAAGCCTGGTTCGCTTGCACTCCATCAGTTTAATTCTCTTGGAGCTACTCAGTCATTAATGTTTCTACTTACTCGATTCCTTGGATAATTACACCAGAGGGAAATCCCTCTTATTGTAAACAAGGGATAAGAGTGAATGACTGCTCCGTAGCTATGATATTCAACATGGTGTGTATTAATGGCAGGCTGTTTTGTCATTTGTCAGATTAATTGTTTAGAATAGAAAAGTGACAAGAAAAAAATAACTAGTAACTAGAATAAGTACTAGTATTTATTATTTAATAAATTACTAGTAAAAAGTAAAGTGATTAGGAAAAAACAAAATCATTCGTACCTAGAACTAGTATCCATTACATTACAACTAGTGAAATTACTATAGTGACTAAAAATAAGTACTAGTGGCTAATTTTTAGTGACTAGTGCCTTATAGAGAATAAAATGGCAAAATGGCCTGCCATAGTGAAATTTACTTGTGATTGCATTCATGGGGGGTGAATAGAGAGCATAAGAGACGAGCAAGGAGGAGCAAAGTGGGGTTGTGACCGTGAGCGTTGTGAGTCAGGAAGGATGGTGCACAGCAGGAGAGATCGATTCTTATTTAGATGAAAATGAGGCTTGATGCTTCTGGGGTGAGAGGAGGGCATCTTTAGCATCCAAACTAAAATAAGTTACACAGTAATGTTCTTTAAATGACTCATTGGGAAAAAAAGAAAAAAACAGAAAGAAGCTTCCAACATCAGTGACATTATCTCCTTACAAAGGTCTCTTGACAATGATACATAATGACAATGGGATCATTTCATGACATTAGCACCTTCTAACTTGAAAATTGTTATACCCCAAGCTGAACTGCTGCTTTAAACACTCTCGTCGTCTCAGTGACCCGAGGGAATACTTTGCTAGTGGTTTTCAACTATTTGATTTTCACATTATGTATATTTGGAATAAGGTGCCTTGGGTGTGTAGAGAAAAAGGCTTTAATGTGTTACTGCTATGGTGAAGTTGACTAGGGGGTCCTGGGTTTTTTTTCTGGTCCCTTGTAAGACTACTATCAAAGGCAAGAAGTTAAGCAATTTTTTTTTATTGCATGGAACCACATGCCAAACTATATTTTAAACGATTAGAGATTTAGTTGTGGTAAAACTAGCCCTTTTCATCGGGTTAAATACCACTGCACTGTGGTTGTTTCAGCCCAAATCATTATACTTGTACTACATTCACATGCAAAGAACAATTACTGTTTAGGGTTACTGTATTCTCTATTCTTGTTGTCTCAAACTTTAGATTGATTAGGCACAGATTGTAGTAGATGGATGTGTGGAGAGTCAGCATAAACCACTGCCAGTTTGGTCCCACTCCCTCATGCACACCCATCATCTCTTCTCAGTACAGCAGGGCTGGCTACAGCTCTCCTTCACGTCCATTCAGCTAGCCATTCGTCTTGGGAAGCTGTCTCTGTGATCTGAGTGATAAACTACAGCAGAATTGCCCAGTTTGCAAAAAAACGAGGACACTTGTTTTCAATCTGTGCTGTCAACATTTTCATACTGAAAACTGATGGGATGTTTCATTCATTTGGGGTTTAGGATGGAGTGATGCTCTTAGGTTGGATTGTTTGCTTTGAGTTCTAATATTGGCCTTATAATCGTTATGATCTGTGCACACCTATGGATATCAATTAACTGACTTATGGACAAAGCTCATACAATGACAAAAAGTGACTAACAACCGAGTCAGTTTCAATATTCAGTATCCTTATAAAATCAGAAGCCTAAGCCACTGCAGACTGTCTTAGTAAGTCTTCCTTTTCCCATTCAACACACTGACAAATTAGGAGGGACAATATCACTGTGGCTCAGGTTTGTACAATTTGTGCACTGTTGGACCCTCACCAGTGGCACAAGCACAGCTTTCCAAGGGGCATCTCTCCAGCAGAAGCTACTACTGGCATGGAGCCAGTCTCCTCTGACCCCGTGCCCTGTGGCTTTGACACCTTGGTTATTATAACATAATAGCTGATGTTTTCTAGTTTTTACAGCTATGCTTGCTATTAGGGCATATAGCACACTATCTCAGTCCTTCAAAAAACCTCTACAATACTGTGTTGTATTAAGCACTCTGCTCAAACTTTGTTTCTACAAGTGTTCTATAAGTAAATGCTGTTGATCTCTCACATTGCAAGTTGGTTGCTGGAAGGTGTATCGCCACCAGTTCTTAGGTTACACTTGAATATCATGTAATTGTTTTTTAACTGAGAAAAATAAGGCTGACATATTAAGCATTCAAAATCTGAACGTAATTGTGATAGCAGTCAACCAATGTTGATTAAGTCGAGGGCTCTGTGGTCGTGTGCAGTAAAGGCCGTGCACGAGGAGAATCTGTGAGCTGTAGTAACAATATACAGCGATAGAGACTGGCAGGCTGTACATAACTAACATTATTGAAAAATACAATTCATATAAGCGGGATACATTGGCGCTTAGCTGGCGGATACCAGCTAATACAGCTCAGTGGCTGGATACACAGCTGTCGTTTTCTATAGTAGACTAACTGATTAGCCTATACGCAAGCTCGCGCTCTCTGGTGTTCAATGGGCAACGCACACCGCTCGTGCAGCCCAGAACATCCTACACACACTCTCGCTCCCCTCGCGACAACAACAATGGCAAATCCTGGTCTGTTTTGATAGGCGACCTCTGACTGGAGCTGGACAGTCCGTCAGCTTGTTAGGTGTCTGCACGCATACTATTTTTGAAATCGACGTTTTATTGTAACGCAAAAGTGTTTGCACATCATATTTTCCTTTCTTCGAAAATGTGCGAGGCGCTGTCCGCCAGCTCACACAGTCTGTGCATGTGTGGCTAGCTGAGCTCGTCACTACTGCTTTTCTACTGGGCTACAGCTACTAGCTGCTTTTCACTCGGTAGTTAGCCAACGTTAGCTTGGCCGCGTTTATTGACTTGAGAATAAGTAAAAACACAGGCGAATGTACAGCACGTTTTTATTATCAGGTTTTCGACAATAGGTGGTAACTACTTGCTAACCTTAGCCATTAGGTACGTTAGGAAGTGTTGTATGATTTGTCGTAGAAAATACTTTGTTGGCTAGCTAACTGGCTAGCTATTTGTGTGTATTCTTCGACTGAGGAAAACGGCGAGTTTTCTTTGAAAGTATGGATGACCAGACCAGGATGCTGGCGGGTCTCACCGGACTCGGTGGACTATCACAAGCCGATGTGGGAGACCCAGACTCGGTCAGGAAACAGCAGTCACTCGGTCAACCTCAACAAGACATAGGGGATATCCTACAGCAAATAATGGCCATCACCGATGAAAGCCTGGACGAGGCACAGGCCAGGTAAGACAGACGAAGGAGTGGGATATAATGGCGATATTTTCCACACGATAGCTAAGCTAAAGTACGCTGTATGTGTTTTTATTATTTTCTACTTAAGGATCAAAGAGTCTCCGTGTATGCACAGTGGCAGCATTAACGTTACTTCACACGTTACAGGGTAATTAGCAGCTAAAACAATAAAGTAACTCGTAGGATAACTTGTACACGCACATTGCAGTTCGCACATTACAGTGCTGTTTGCTGTAGCTTGACATGCTCTCTTTTTTTCTTGTTTCTGTTGTTTGTCCAACGTTACTTGGAAGTTCGCTGTTAATAGAAAACTGTACTTTGTAACTATGCTTATCTGGCTAAATGTGGAGATAATGACTAATGTGCTCAATATAATGCTCAGTGAAGATAAAAAAAAAGCCCTGACCCCTCATCCTCTTATGATAATGATAGCGTTATACCATTTACTTAACCATTTATCTAACAGAAGCATTAAATGCAGTGGGATCTAGGACATATTATCTGTGCCTTACATTGAACATACTTGGTGCTCAGTTTTGCAAAATAGTAGCCTGCCCGTCTCCTCAGGCTAAATTAGTTGTAATATTTTAATGGCCTTTTATACCCCTGCATCCCCGAAGATGCGTCTTTTTATTATATTTCATCTTGTATTATAGCTACATTGTCTCGTGGGTAACGAGAAAGTAAGACAGTATACTGTGAAGTAACTCAGATTTTCCTTTGGCTTTAATATGTGACAATCCATCAAAAGCTAGAAATAAACTAACAACATGCTAAAGCTCCCTAATGCAGTGTTTGTTTTGCTAGTTGTCGGTGTCAGCCCATGTAACTGAAATGAGGTGTTTTCTGCTTATGCTGCCAAAGCTTTGATACGCTGCTAAACAGAATGAGCCTAATTGGGTCTACCTGCGTGTATTAAAATCCAGGCTACAGCAAAGTACCTTAATTGCGTGGATGATGTGTTGGCTATCTTAAATGTCTCTCTCCATCTAATGAGCCCTTGTGTCGATAACGTTAGTCATTGAAATGCAAAGTAGCGGCTAAATTAAGGTAGGCGTTATTGAATGGTCTCAAATGATATCAGCCCGTGATGACAGCAATCATTCATATGACTCTTGACTTATAACGTTTGCACAAGAGGTATGTTTACATATCATGATTATAGAGTGCATGCATGGCAATATGCGAATGACCCACATTCATTTGCCATGTGGCTCGAAAGGCGCATAAGGTCAGCTTAAGTTGAAGCCTAAGTATTTTAACAATAGACGAGCGTCCGCTTCAGGACCGTGGCCACAGTGTGATGTGTCATTAGCTAGTGATTTTCCACCCAACATTTGACCACCTGGTTCTCTTAATTAATTCACTCCTCTTTCACTCCCTCCCTCCCTGGTGTTCATCCTTTTCATTGTGTGCTGGGTGCAATCAATTCTCCTATAATGTGTACGCGAGTGCAGCTGTCCGCAAATCGAGTTTCTATTAATGAGATGGTGGTGGTGAGGGGGAGGGATGATGCTATACCGACAGCTTATGGACACTGGGATATTACCTTTTTTAGAACAAGTTTGAGGACTTAATAGCCTGGGTTTCACTAAAAGAATTAAAATAATTTTGCTTTGCATTCTTCTATTTAGCCCATGTAATGTTCGTTTTTTTTGTTTGACTTTTGTCACTAGCCCTTTTTATTATTATATGATTAGTAGTGAGCCAAAGCAGTAGCCTAGTTGTTATACTAAGATGAAGCAGAGAGTGTAAACTACACTTTATGTGGTTAAAAATCCAGTTCTAGTCTAAGGAATCGTGTCGTGGGCTAGAGTAGTAGACTGTTAGTGAATTTAAGCAGGCTGTGCTGTAAAATAATTAAAGATAAAGGTGTGGCTGCTTAGGAAGAGCCAAATATTGCCTTGCTATAGGCCAGTAGAGATGTGTATGGATCTAAATTCCCACTCAGAGCATGCATACTGTAGTTGAGAGAGCTAGATACGCATTATATAGCATGTTCAGTGCAAATCGTGATGCACTCATGTAGATATGTACCTGGCTAATGAAGGTGATTCTAATGATGAAAAATTCAGCCTCTGAACAGTGTCTGGTTACCGTTAGCTGATAGATTAGCTTGCATTTACATTTACCAGCATCTGGCTGGTGCTAATTTCCTCCTCGGGTTTACTCAAGGTAAAACGCAAAAAAAAAAATCAGACTGCAAGACTACATGTAGCCCATGTCTACAAATAGGTACTCAAAGCACAGCAGCAGCTGGAATTACTTAAAATATACATCCCTCATCAACATCATTCTTTACCCCAATCAAGTTTGCCATCCACAGAATAATCTTTCCCTTAGTAATGATCAGCAAATGAACGTGTGAGGTGGGTCACATTGTAGCATGACGCCCTCGTTGTGGAGGGTGGCAGTGTGCTGGGATGGGGAGTGGCCAGGGCAGCACAGGAACCCGGTGTTGCAAAGTACACTACCTGCACACCGCCCGCCCTCATCCTCTCACCCTGTCACCATATGTTCAGATGCTGGCCAGAGGAGTCGCCGGCGCATTGGGGTGGA
>CABFOQ010002303.1:1999-12966 GCA_900660455.1 Gephyroberyx darwinii | reverse complement strand
CTATAGGGCTGGATTAATGGAGTAATGGCTCCGTGTTTGTGTGTGTGTGTGTGTGTGTGTGTGTGTGTGTGTGTGTGTGTGTGTGTGTGTGTGTGTGTGAGCCTGATGAGCCATAGCTTATTTCTTATTCTTTCTTTCTTTCTTTCTTTCTTTTTCTTTCTTTCTTTCTTTCTTTCTTTCTTTCTTTCTTTCTGCTGTCCCCTGGCCCCTAGCCTTCCCACACACAGCAGCACGTCTCTGTGGCATGCATGACATTCAGCTGAACAATAATCATAAAAAAAAAGGAGTTTTAGAATTTAGAGCTCCAGCAGTTTCAGTGGAAGGCCAATTACAGACTTGAATTAGTTTCCAAATTAAAGAGTCATTAAGGGGACCTAATCCTGTCAGGCACAGTGCGGGACGCCCGTACAAAGGGTCCACATTAAACCCCCTAAGAGTGCAGCTTAATGAAATTACCCCGGCAATGTGTGATACATTGTGATTCTTCATCTCTGTCTCTATCCCTCCATCTCTAGAAAAAGTGATTGGTAGAGGATTGATAGTCACTCCACTTGGAATCAAACCAAATATGGAGTCTGTCTCTCTTTTCTATCCCTCACTCTGATCCCGCTGCCTTTTTTCTCCTCTCGCTGAGAGTACTCCCTCTGGCCGAGTCATTGACAAATGTTGCTTTGAAATGTAATGAAGTTTGAAATGGGAGCTGCGGTTACAATTATCCTCGGACAGAGGCTGTCACTGGCATGATATCACTATCTCTGGCAATTAGAATGGGTTACAAGACATTGGGTGGAGGAGGGAGAGAGAGAGAGAGAGAGAGAGAGAGACAGAGAGAGAGAGAGACAGAGACAGAGAGAGAGAGCGAGAGAGAGAGTGAGAGAGATGGAGAGATTGGGTGACAGGTAGTGATTCGGCAGTTATATGAGGTTGTGCAAGCAGAGAAGCAAGAGGTGCAGTCATGGAGTAGAGGGTTACTGTAAGCAAAGGACCTATTTGTGTATATATCAATTCAATTCAACTTTATTTCAGACACATAGGTCCATATCAGTAAAGAAAAATAAAAAATTAAATAATACAATAAGAGGACAAACAATACAGAGATATATGGCAGTTCCCAAGTCCACAGTGATTAAAACACATACAGACATTGGTTCCAATGTTTCCAAAAACAAGAGATACAGCAAGATATGTACTGTATGTGTACCTGTATTCATGCAGGGATGCAGTCGAAGGTAAACCCACCTAAACTTTTTAGGCTGAAATAAGTCTGTATCAGGAAGCATCAAACTGATGCATTTAATACTGAAATAGATTTATGTTCATATTGGTTGATCACCGACTGCATAGTTTTATTTCACACTCCGTCGCCAGCATGTCTGTTTGCAGATGAACCCGCTGACTGATTTTCTCCTCTTCCTCAGGCACATATGTGATGCACGTGTCAGCGTTCGATGCCGACGACAACACCACGGCTAACGGCATGGTGCGCTACCGAATCCTGTCGCAGACACCGCACAGCCCCATCCCCAACATGTTCACCATCAACAGTGAGACTGGAGACATTGTGACTGTGGCAGCGGGGCTTGACCGCGAGGTTAGTCTTCCAAAACACACCGCTATTCAAATATGTCATGGCTTTATAGTGAATCTGAAAGAACAGCAATACCAGTGACAATGTAAAATCAAAAAAAAATAATGAACATGAAGGACCAAATTGCTTTCAGTCATTCAATTTCGTGTGAACTCTGGAATCCTCTGCACACAGTGAATGAACGAGTTTCCCGGAGGAGAAATGTTTGATATTTGTTTTGGGAGTAGAGTTCCCAGCAGCATTGTTTACCCTTACTCTTGTGGTTTGTTACCACACACACACAACACAGCTTTTTAAAATTGCCTTCCTTTGCGGTCACCTTGTTTATGGAGCCGTAAAAGTTATGACAAGATCCAAATGTGTTTATTCTCACATGACACGGATGTGCCACTGACAACTCTGCAAAGAAATCTCCGAGACAGATCATCCTCCCAGACTGTCACCACTGACAGACCTATTAACAACACATCACGCTGCAGTGGGCTTCTCATGTTGTGTGTGTGTGAGTGTGTGTGTGTGTGTGTGAGGGAAAGATAGAGAGGGAATATGAGAGGTAGAATACCCTTGACACCTGTCAGACAAATACAAAAGCCCATATAATCACATCTACACGCAATAAAACACAAGCGATGGAATGAACAAATCTGATGGGAGCCAAAGAACGGAAAGCATGAGAGTGCTGGACGGCCAGGGGTATTGCAACGAGGGGGATGAAATTGAGTGAGAATTTGGCATGGAAAAGAGCAGAGAAAATAGGGTGATAGAGACTTGGAAGCAGGATGAGAAATGAAGGTGCCAGAGAGAGAGAGAGTTAGTGAGAGGTATGAGGGCAACATGGAGGAGAAATGTCTTTGCTGAACCTCTGCTTGTTTTTCTCACTCTGTCTTATCTGTACACTGCTAATCCAGCCAGTCACCTCTAATGTGGGATTAAACTCCTACCCCCACTACACACACACACACACACGCACACACAGGCAAACACACACCACTATTTCATCACATTGTGTGCACACACATATACTTATATGTATGTATACACGCGTACACAAACACACACAGACGCAAACGCACACACACAAACTCACATAGTCTCTCTAGCTTACGAATATACCTCTGAATGTTTTCCCCTGCTGTTTTTCTCCGAGAGCAGATAAGAAAGTCCCTACCCTAGCAGGAAAAAAAAAATCTGAGTGCATATATACATAAACATTAATTCGTAACAGGAGGATGAGTGCTGCTACAGAGCAGGCCGCGGTGCTTCCCTGGTCCACTTTTCGTTAGCAGACTCGGGCTAACGTCTTTCGAAAGGTTTCCTCTCACTCCCCTCGTTGCGGCGCTGCGAATACACAGGTGTCTATTTTTGGTGGGCCTCCTCTCTCACTCCTCAACTCCATCCCCTGCTGTCTCTTATTCTCTCTGCCGTTCTTTACTTTTGACATCCCTGCTAACTCCCACGCCGTTTCTCTTCTCGAGGTCTCCGAGGGGTCTGCAGCGGACTCATAAGAGCTTGTTGACAGTAACGGACCTCAGTCCTCTAGAGAAAGCCGGGGATGCTGCGGTGTTGTCGCAACGCTGAGAGGTTCAGAGGAGCTCCACGTAATTACTCCCTTGTCTAATTAGTGGGAGCGATGTGTACACGCTGTACACTCTCGCTGATGGGACAGTCAGGCGAGCCGCAACTTTTAAACAAGACATGGAGGAATAGATGTGTGTGCGTTTGTATGTGTGTGCATGCACGTGTTCCTGTTTGCGCCCATTCTTGTGAGTATGGGTGTTAATGAGGGTGTATGTATGAGGTTGGAGTTCAGCGTCTTGTCTAGCGTCAAGATGAGAGAAGCTGAGAGGAGCTGTCTAATCCTCCTGATGTGGCGTCCAGGCCTAATTGGGATATTTACTCAGTAATTAGCAGGTGAGAGAGACACTGGGAATGTAATTGGGAATCTCAGTGACAAGACACATTATCCAGACAGGCAGCTCCCGGGCTCCATCCTTCTTGCAGCCCATTAACTACACCCCGGGACAGAAGTAGAGACGGAGGAGGCTAGGGGAGAGAGAGGGAGAGAGAGAGAGAGA
The DNA here is from genome assembly GCA_900660455.1 of Gephyroberyx darwinii. Classification (NCBI taxonomy): domain Eukaryota; kingdom Metazoa; phylum Chordata; class Actinopteri; order Trachichthyiformes; family Trachichthyidae; genus Gephyroberyx; species Gephyroberyx darwinii. Next base: position 9,303 of record CABFOQ010002303.1, on the reverse strand, counting down.
GAGAGAGAGAGAGAGAGAGAGAAGGAGGAAAGGGAGTCAAACGCTTAGAAACACACAAACGCACACTAGTACAGAAATACAAATACAAAGAGAACGATATTTCAGCTTCCAGTGAAGTGACATTGTGTCATTTCCGAAGATGAAATGGCATTTATCACTCCCTCATATTATTGCTCCCCAGATACTCCATTAGTCTCTGTCAGTTGGATCATTGTCTTCACATCTGTCCATCGGTGGTACTGAATAAGCACTGTCTTTCATGACACACCCATGGAGAGCCTTCGTAGTGCATAGTTCCTCAGATAGTGCGATGTCTGGATGCATTCCTCTGAGGGGCTTTCAGCAGCATGGGCAACTCAGTGGAGTGAAAGACTTCACCCTTGTGATACTGTGTTTAAAATAAGTACCATTGACAGCTCCTATAGACTAGAATACAGGCTTGTCCCCTTGGGAATCACAGCCCCTGGCTGTTTCTGTAGACTAGAAGGAGAGGTCTATGGAAAAACTAAACTAACCTTTTGCTGGTGAATAACTGCACACTCTGTTTCCCCCCTTCCAGAAAGTGTCTCAGTACACCATCATCGTGCAGGCAACGGACATGGAGGGCAACCTGAACTTTGGCCTCTCCAACACAGCCACGGCCATCATCACTGTCACCGACATCAACGACAACCCCCCCATGCTCACCTCCAGAACTGTGAGTGGAGGGAAGGAGAGAGGGTGGGAGTGGGGGAGGAAAGGGAGGGGAAATGGAAATGCTAGGAATAAGGGACTGGGGAAAGGGTAGAGGTAGAGAAGAAGAGGTTAGGAAGGGAAGAGAAGGGAAGGGAAGAGGATGGGAATGATGGAGAAAGAAAGGGAAAAGGGTGGAGGGAGGTTGGACTGAAGAGGGGGAAGGAGGGAGGGACGGTGGGGAGATGAGAAAAAAGAATGGAAGAAAAGAGAAAGGGTGGAGGGAAGGAGGAGGGGAATGAGTACAAGGATGTGTTATGTGTTTGATGTTGTGCAGGAAGTTTTACACAAGGACAGTGGAGGAGAAAATGAAGTGCAAAGGGTATTCACCCTCATTTCATTGTAGAGAATGCACACAGACACACACACACACACACCAGGAAAAATCGAATCCATATCATTGACTTTCATCAGCAAGCAAACTACAGCCAGCATGTCGTTAATGATGATTATTGTCATGGTAATGACATTTAGAGTGATGATTACATTACAACAGGTCATTCTGGGGACCAAGGTAAAAATGAAAGTCGAAAATAATGTATGTAATGTTTCATTTCCCCGGCAATGCAATTCAGCAAGACCATCACCGAATGAATTAGTCAAGGGAAGAATTAGTGTTGTCCAAACAGTGCACCCCACCAGTCTCGGCTTAATCTCCCTGTGGTTGTTCCTCTCAGTCCCACTAAATTGAGCAGCGAAGGTGGTAGCGGCATTACACCCGAGAGCTGGAAAGTGAGAAAGCTGATTTGTTATTCCCATGGTTTGGATGAGAGGCGAGCCAAAGTGTTATTTGCTGTGGTAAAGACATAAATATATGTAGTGACGTAAAAAGGGTCAGACTGACACTGTTAGTCTGTCAGCTATGGCTACATGGCTGGTTAATGCACCCTACATCTCAGGGTACTATATTATAGCTTAATGGTATGATGAAACATCTTTTCGACATCGAGGTGTCAGTATGGCTTCAGGCGTCAGTATTATTGTGTTTGTGTGTGTGTGTGTGTGTGTGTGTGTTTTTCTTATCACTAGTGGTGAGAGGATGGGCCTCTTGGGTAGATAAGGTGCTTAGCTCTGCAACGGTGGTAATAGCGACTGTGTCAGTATCAGCAGTAGGCTTGGCTGTGGGAGGGGGTAGCAGAGGAGTTAGCATTAGCATTCGCCCTGGGGGCTATTAAGACCCTTCTGATGATGAGTTAACGTCAGCATTAGGCATGTGTCAGCCATAGAGATCATCAGAGAGCTGCTACATCATACACAGCAGGGGAGGCACAGAGAGAGGGCGGCGGGGAAAAAAACATAAAGAGGAGGGTGAGGAGAAAGTTGAACAATGAGGGGAGGGGGGAAGTTGATGAGTGGACCACCACGCAGAGGTAAAGATAAAAAAAATGGAGAAGAAAAAGTGATGAGAGAGTGATGGGGAGAGGAGAAAGAATGAAGGATTATTTTCTCCCAGGAGCTATTGGCTACAGCAGCAGTGATGAAGCACGACACGACCATTGTAAATCAGAGGCCTTTCCTGACTCGGCATCCCCCCCCACATTAGGATTCTCCAGCGATGCTGGCATATTGATGATAGTGGCCGGTAACAGATTGATATTCTCTAACTGTATTCCACCATGTTTAAGTGCGTTTCCATCATCGCCACAGAGAAAAGTTAATGCTATCATGGATATTGATGATAAACTTTAGTGGAGGTTTTGGTGCTGTGATGAGCAGAGCACTTTTACCCACTCCCTTCATAAATCAGCCATTTTAGCGGTGGGATAACATAAAAGCTATTTTGTTGAGAATGCAGGCCATTATGCAAATATTTAGTGTTGCAATAAACCACATAGCTCTATCAAAGCGTCCCAGAAATAGAAAGTTTGGGGAATTTGTCTTTAATGTTGATGATTAATATTTCATCACGCCTATCAGAGGCTGGCCTATTTTTCAAAGCGGCAGAGGGTGGTGTGTGTGTACGGGTGTGAAGGGTTTGGGTGCTTATTGATGGTTGCATACACGTTTGCATTATTTGTGTATTTCAGATAGATGAGATAAAGCGAAGAAAGTTTTCCACGTCTGTTTTCTCTCCGTGAGTATATCTCATTTGCTATGGGATGTCTCATATTGTAGTAATGTGTGGAAATCTGAGCCTTCAGCAATCAGGCAATCAGGGTTATCCCTGTGCTGGAGATGGTACCTCCTTGGCCTCCATCCTGTTTCCCATCCTCACAAAGTGCCTATGATGAAGTTCCCTGTCACATCTCTCCTATTCCTATCTCGCCTCTCACCTCCCTCTGCCTCCTTTACTCTCCCCTACTGCCAAGATAGTGACAGAAGGGTGGCGGTGTTGGCATTAGGTGTTTTGTCAAGTGTTGTGAGAAAGCCAACTGTACTCTCTGCCAATCATAATCAAAGTCCTTGCCTCTGAACCTCTTCTACTTTATCCGGCAGTAGATACGAGATACAGCACGCTCATAGAGAGAGGAAGAAAGAGAAACGAGGAGAATATCTGATCGGTGAATATCTGGGCCTCTGCTGACAATGACCACGGCCTTAAAACTGATTTATTATTGAAAAGGACACCGCTGCAGTACTGTGCTATTGAACCAGTCAGAGTCAAAGCAGTACTCAGCTAATGAATCAGTAAGAGTTAGAGTCAAGGAGGGAGAAGACCCCTATGGGTTTTCATAGCGATTAAAAGGAAGAGGAACAGGTGTTCAAAATCACAAAGGTCTTATACCAATCCATTATTGAATACGGCACTACCAGAAGTCCAACGGAAGAAGAGAGAGCGATCATAAGATTTAACAGCGTAGAGAATTGGGAGAAGAGCAACCTTAAACTGGGATATTGATAATAAGAGCTGTCCTGGACCCTTCAAAGTCTTCCACTTCAGGCCTAGTTAACGCTAGCCTTTAGTTGTTACTGCGTGCTGAGAAAGACCCCCAAGGGCCCTTAGGAGCTCAAGAGCAGTCTGAGTGAGCAGTGGAGTTATGGATTCTCTTGTTCTTTAATGCCACCTCCTTCAGAGAAAAAACTTTTTTTTATTGAATTGCATTGGGGAGTCCCTGAACCCAACCACAGTAATAAACCACACAAACACACACACACACATACGCGCGGACATCCACGCACACACAAACATGCCAAAGCCTCCCTAGTTATCCAATGCAGGCAGTGCGTCAGGACCACCCGGACTTGTCTGTTGTCTTAAGAATGTCATTGAGTCTCTGAACAGCTCTCCTGACACAGCCCCCTAATCTGTCCTTCTGCTGTCGGCTGTTTGCTGGGTTGATGTGAGGGTTGCCAGGCAGGGTATTATGGTCTGTTGGAGTGTTTGGTCTGGGGCTTTGCTCTTTGATATCCTACGCTCACATAAGCGGCTCAGTGACTCTTTCACGCCTGTTACCCATGGCGACATGGTGACTGTATGATGCTACATGCCTGTTGCCTCATGATGGGGCGAAGACACGCCAACACGCAACACGCTCACCCCCTGACCCGCTGTGACTGCTTAGGAGTTGATGGGGTGGTCCTGTAGGTGGGGCGGGGCTCGATGGGTGTTTCTCGGGATAGCAGTAAAGTTGTTGTTATTTCGTCTTTGTGTGCATTATCCCCTGAGCCCAGATGCCTTTGATCAATCCCCACCATAACAGACACATGACAGACAGCGGCTCACTCCTCATCAGGCTTATCGGGACAAAGCACATGTGTTTGCACAGCAAGGGGACATCTAAAAGCCACTCATACAGCCTCAAACAGCTGTTTCAGCCCTCCCCACTGCAGGCTCCTTTCTATTCATCCACTCTATCCTCCCTTGTCACTCTGGCTTTCAGAAGAATGGAATATTATTGCTCATCAAGGTTGGGGAATGGGAATGCAGGAAAAGCAAAAACATTTAAATTGGAATAGCACTCGTGTGTGTGTGTGTGTGTGTGTGTGTGTGAGTGAGCCACAGAGAGAGACTGTTTGGGTGTTTACAGTTTGTTTACTACTCAGGGTTGGGAGGAATGGGATCATTAAACTTGCTGTACCTGAAAACCCAAAAGGAGGACTAGCTGTTGTGTAAAGAAAAATGAAAAAGAAGGAAAGGCACTCAGTGGCACTTTGTAAGAATTGTCACCCACAAATGGCTTATATGAGATCTCACAAGACCTCAGCCACACTCAAAATAAAGACATATTGAAGCACCGTAACACAGGGTAACATTTTACACTCTTCTCCTGCCCATCAGTTTTCTGGCGAGGTCCCAGAGAACCGGGTGGATGTGGTGGTGGCCAACCTGACGGTGATAGATGCTGACCAGCCTCACTCCCCCAACTGGAATGCCATCTACAGGATCATCAGCGGAGACCCGTCTGGACACTTCACCATCCGCACTGACCCTGTCTCCAACGATGGCATGGTCACCGTGGTGAAGGTAAGATGCCAGCCAATCAGCACGTGCCCAGCCTCTGTCCCTATAGAGGTCAGGGTAGAAGATGAAGTGTTATCGTATCTCTGTGTTGCATGTCAGATCAGTTTCCCCTCTGGATGTTAGGGCACCGGCAATAATAATAGACTAGGGAGTGAGTTGAGGACAGATTGGGGTCTTTGCCTTTCAAAAGCCCCTTCATGTCCAAATGAGAGATTGGAAGCTGCTGTGCCCTTCAGAAATAGCACATACACTCACACATAGACTTGCACACAATAGCTGGAGAGACCATTGTAGCAAATTAGGTATTGATTTCTCAATTACAAAGGCAATGGTTTTTATGCACTCATAATGTTCTCGCTGCTGTGGTAAATGACAGCAACAACAAAGCCTTGTCTTGTAACAACCTGCTATGTTTGTGTTTAGCTCAGATAGAGGTTGTTTAGTTCATCGGCCCATTTATCTACAGGGAAAAACACAGAATGGATAATAGTAAATACTATCCGTATGAAACTAGTGTATATATATATGGTATTAGCATGTATAAAAAGCTACGTGTGTATGTGTGTATTGGAGAAATAACTTTATTTATGTGACCCTGAGGACCCAGGAGTATTCTCCTCATGTCTCTGACTCCTGGAAATTGGATTTCATATCCCACAATAATATTTAAAAAATCGCAATAGCATCTTTCTTATTCCCACAGCACCCTGAGCACTGAGCATTGGCATTTTGCTTCTCTTCATTATCTCTAGATGACTGCCTTTTATAATCCATTCCTCTCCACTCACTCCCTGATGTAAAATTCAGCAGGCAGAGAGGCAGCCTTAAGCGACCATAGCGACCCATGGGAGGTTATCAGGAAATCATACAATAAAAGACAGGACGCCCCCTGGGAAGAACAAGGAATAGACTGTCTCAAAAAGTAAACAGAAAGGCTTCGACTCGCTCCGGGGAATGGGAACTGGAATGGTGACCGACCCTAATCGGTTTCACATCAGACAACCTGTGATAGGTATAGCCGCAAGATGCCTTTACCTTGGTGTTCCCGTTTGTATCAAGGCCTTTGCACCTGCTGGTGGAGACACAGCATCACGCTAACATCTTTTGCAGGAGTCTTCCACTGGGGTCCCAGTGCTCCTCTGTAAACAAGGGCTGAGGTCTTAACCAGAACATGTCACACATTTAGACTATTCTCCGGGGAGCTTATGAGATGGCATTCTCATTTTGGATAACGGTAATAGAACACAAACAAGTATGCACGCAAACACACAAACACGCCGGCTTGGTTTGAATGAGTCATTAAGATGTGTAAATGACAGAAGATGGCAGGGGGTGTGGAAGCGGGAGAGGAGTGAGCTGAAGAGGGGTTTCAGAGAACGGAGACATGCAGGCTGTAGAGAGCGTAGATCACAGGGAGAGGAGGGCCGGAGGTGAACAGAGAGGGAGATGGGAAGTTACAATAAGACGGAACAAATTAGGTTAAGAGGAAGGAGCAATATAGAGGAGATGTAAGATTTGATGGCTCATGGGCAAGAAATGGAAGCCATGTTATTGACCTCTCACCCCTCTGGCTTCCCTCAGGGTGTGTGTATCAGTGTGTATGTATGTGTGTGTGTTAGTCAGCCTACAGCTATACTCTGGACCTCCCTGTGCTCTGAATACCACTGGCTGTGGATCAAAGAGCCTTGAGCGTGGTCAGCCTGTAAATGGGATCCCAGTGCACCATAGGGTCATACACAAATACACACTCGTACCCACGTGCACGCACATATGCAGGTACGCTGTCTGATTATGATTGCTTTTTATATCAGCGATATGCTGCTGCCACACCGTCCACTGATAAGACTAAGACAGTACAACATACAGATGTGCTAAAAGTCATTATCATCACCATCAAAAGCAACAGGCACAAGCCTTGTGGTGGTAAGCATGAGCTGCCCATCCAGGAATGCGGCAGCAGAAGCTACAAGCAGCATGTTTGTTCTTGGGCTTTTTTTTCTTTGCTTGTTGTTGTTGTCATTTGAACCTGATCGTGTAGTCTTCATTAGGACAGCACTGAGCTGTCACTGTGGTTTAGGCTCAGCCAGCAGGATCCCCTGTAGAACACACATACACACACCCCTACACCCCCCCCCCACTCCCCCCACACACACACACACAAAAACAGGGT
>CABFOQ010002297.1:22575-34122 GCA_900660455.1 Gephyroberyx darwinii | reverse complement strand
CAGGTGTGTGTCTGTGTGTGTTTGCTGGTATGCACTCCTGAGCCAGTACATACTGTGCCTGTGTGTCTGTTGTTTGTCAATGCAGCCTTTTGTGAAGTGTTGCTTGCATGTCCTCAAACACAGCCATGCCTAAAACCAGTCCAAATCTCATTCATACTTAACACTCCAAACTAGCAAGTGAGCTAAAGCACAAGGCTCTGCTCACTTGGCTACACGCCACTCAGACAGTGGATGATGCACCTTCCATGTGCCTGCACAGACCTCAACAGATGAGCCAGGTCATAAACCAAAGGCTTGCCGATTTATCTGAGAGAGTCAGGAATGTCGTCGCGGAATTGTTTTGTGTGTGTGTGTCAGCTTCATGGCACACATCCCTCAATGTTTCACTCCACCAGATGTTGCCTCTCTTCCTCCTTTCATCAATTATAGACTGCTTCATGTTTCTCCATCCTTTCCGGTCACTTGTTTCCCTGTTGGGTATCCTTTTCACAGATGAATCCTGCTTTGTCTGTTAATTCCCACATTCTTATATGCCAGGAAATTAAAATGCTTTCATAACCAACCGCTGCTCTCCTGCTCTCTGCTTCTGTCATATTGTGATTATTTACCCTTCTCTGGTTTAATGGCTTTCGTAAACAGCTTAATAGAATTCAGTACGGCCTTGGGACGCAAAGCAAAAGGGCACATGATTCACTGTTTTCATTGGATTTTTGTTTTTCCCCCTCATCTCTGCTCACACACCGTGTGCCACACTATAATCAAATATGATCATAATCAACCTTTAAAATTGTTCTCTCTTTATCCACCCCCTACCCTTCGCTCTCTCCCTCTCTCGTTTTCTCCTTTTTAAGCCTAATTGCTCTCTCAATCTGCGCTGGGCATTCACAATGTAATTATATATGATTTACAAACAGCTGCAGCCATAATGGTGCATAAACAAATTACAGAACTGGGGGGGGGGACCAAAGACTAGAACCGAGGTATAGAGAGATAAAGACAGAGATTGGCCAGGATCAGACTCACTCTGGTTTGGCTATCTTTTGGATCAGCGCTTTGGCTCTGCCTTCAACACAAAATGGGAACTCACACTCTCACTTTCACATTAATACGAGCCCATTTGACTGGGAGGCTACTCAAAGGCACACATGTAAGCGTTTGCGCAACTGAACCCAGAGGGCACAGCTTTACTGTACTGAGTGCTCCCAAGTGTACAGCATGTAAAGCTTATATTTATATTCTTGTATGTTAATCTCACTTAAGATCAAACTAGTGTTTTTGTTGTGTGCGCCTGTGTGTGATTCATAGCACAAGCCTATATTTTTCTGTATATTTCTTTACAATACTGTATTTATGTGCATTTGCACAGACACAATTTTCTCAGTGTATGCTTCTAGACAAGCAGTTGCCTGAGCCAAAATCTGCATGCGTGGATAATGTGTGCCTAATAAATTGGTGACCCCCATACCAGGTCACCCTGGTCCAAGATGCTTGCACAGCAAATTAAACCCACAGTAGGGGATGATGATGATAATGCATGAGCTGCACTCTGCATACTAAATCAAACACACCCTGCCATCTTTCACTTGTGAATATGGACAGGTACATTATATAAATGTACAGGGGCACACAGAAGAAGAGACAGAGTAGGCGTTAAGAGGTGTTAGTTCACTCCTCAATCAAGGTGCCGCTTGAGACAAAGATGTCAGTTTATGTGACATTATTACACAATAGTGTATACAGTGAACTCTTATTTTGGCAAAAAACATTTACATCCATGAAAGCACACCCATCCATAAATGGCAACAGCAACCCAGTTTTTTCATTTTTATTCTATAACCCATAAATTGTTTGGTTGAAGGAAGTGGACTTACTGTTAACATGTGACTGGATGTGACCCGGCAGTAATCAGAGTTAATCTAAGGGTCACAGTCTATCATAAATCGGCCCAGTGAAATCGGCGATCCATTGCATTGCACTGTCAGCGCCTGGTTACTGCAAAAGCTCTATGTAAACTTCAGCCATATGCTCCAATGTGTCTCCACACCACATTGGAAGTAAGTTCAAGTTCCTATTTAATTCCCACACAGTCAGGCCAGTGGAATTGGTTTCAGTAGAGAAATACAATCTGACATTTATTACAAATAATTTCAATGCACCAGTGAATGTATATACAACAGTTGGACAATACAAAGTACTACAATAGTGCCATACATAGTTACATAGACAGTGAGCTTACACTGTACTAATGGAGACATTTAAAAGCCATGTACATTTACACACGCCAGGGATTTACCTTGTTGAGCTGGTTGACATAAATACACATCATAAAAACAGCAAAATGAACAGATCTAGACATTCAGGTTACACTACTTCCACCAATGGACGATGTTGGTCCCTTACTTACATATCCAAGCTTGTATCTCCCTACCACCATCTCTCCCTGCCCATTCCATTTACATGGCTAGATTAAGTAGCTCTACCCATTAAGCTCTGAATATGAATATATACATATATATATACATATATATATATATATACATACATATAGTTGGATAGGACCCCCTTAAAGCTCATGTGTTATTTATGCAGATCTCTATGGACCCAAAGTGGAACATGGCACAGGAAAGGAAATAAATATATAAGTCAGTGTAAATACACACACACATACGCAGGCTCACACCAACGCACACACCAACGCACACTAGCACACGTTTACTCCCTGGTCTGAGAAGGAAGGCACACTCAAACTTTTTTAATTAGATTAATAAATCAAGGAGGAGGCTGGCTCTGACAGCCGCAGCCCGATGCCATTCTACTAAGGCTGCACCAAGCCACTGTGGCAACGCTACAGCGTCACAATGTAACCACACCACCTCTGTGTGTGTGCTGATGAGGCAAGGGGTTTGGGAAGCAATTCATCTGACATGTTTTACAAAAACTGCTGTTTCTACAAAATGCTGAGGATGTGTCTGTTTGGGCTGCGTGTGTGTATCTATACTCCCATTCTGCATTCATCAGCAGTCGGTATAACAGTGGGTGGCCAATGAGATATTTGGACAGCCCCCCACACCTCCTCCCCCAATCAGATTGAGCTCCCATAAGCCCTTCTTTCACGCTTCTCTTTAACAAGGCCTACATTCCCCACCCCCATCCCTCCGTACCCTGCGGGTTAGCTGTGTTGTAAGTTTGGCATCATCCTAATGAAGGTACAGTCGTGAGAAAAAGTTTGTGAACCCTTTTGGATTACATGCATCCCTACATAAATAGCTCCTAAAATATGGTCTGATCTTCATCTAAGTCATAACAATGGATAATGACTTAAACAGGAAGATGTTGGAACGGCCATATCTCAGGAATTCAGGTAAATCCAAAAGGGTTCACAAACTTTCTCACAACTGTATCTGGCCCAGCGCCGGCTGGCGGCTGCCTGGCTGTTTCAGCACAGATAAACCGGGGAAAATAGCTGAATTCTTTGTTTTGTTTTTTCCTTCTTCTTGTTCTTATTCTCCACAACCAAATGCTCTTATGCAGGCAGAAATAATGTTAGGCGCTCATAACAACTCTGAGCAGCGGTTAGAGAGTAAAAAAGGTGTGTGTGGGTGGGGGGGCGTACTGAGGCTGCCTTTGAGCTATTTGTTTGATTGTAACACGCAGGGTAAGCAGACCCTGCTAATTTTATACACGCTGTTAGTCCTGCACAGTCCTGGTGTCGTTGTTGTTAACATCGTCATCTTCACTGGCCCCAGGGCCACATGCTGAAACAGCGACTCTTTAGCCCGGGTCACGCCTCAAAACACAGTACTCTGAATGGTTGTTTATTTGTGTGCATGTATGTGCTTTGGAAATTGTCTTGATGGTGTGTCTTTATTTGCCTTCTACTGTACAACAGTTAAGTGTTATATCTGAGATATCTGAGAATATTTCATTTTTGTCTCCATACCCTCCCAGCAGTGTATGTTTATTTTGAGAGAGACCTTTTCCATTACCCATAACACTGGCCTTATCATCCCCCCTCCAGGGGAAAATCACTTGAAATGGGCTGTCAACAAATCACCGTGTAATTTCAAATGGGCGTCTTTGCTAAACTAGCTGCAGTAAGTGCTGCTGCGCACTTCGCACAAACACACTTATACACACATGTATGTGTGTACGTGAATATATATACACAAACCTATACAATAAACAGGAATCCCAAGTGTACACACAACCACTATCACACTCTTAGTGACACATACACTCAATTACACATACAATCAGTACCCCAATTGCAACTGATGGGTGCAAATCAGACTGCCACCTATTGTCTGAGTCCATGGAGCTCTGGCACTGTCAAATCCCGCCATATCGACAGCCACATTGTCACTTTGATTCCACCATAATAGTTTTGCTGTGCATGATAAAATGGCTTGATAGGCCATAAAGGCCCATTGGGGTAGCTGGCTCTCTTTACTCAAAGCTGTATTTCTGTATTTGCAGCAGGGTAGAACTAGCATTAGCTGCATGGAGCTACAGAAACCAGAAACGAGATTTCCTTTGTGAGCATTGCATCAAGCAGCCATTTTGGGTCTGAATAGCAATGGGGAGTGACATGGGTTGTGAGCTGATTAGGTCTGGCATACCATCAGCAACAAAGTGTTTAAATAAGAGTAGCCTCCAAATTACCTCCTTATTTCTCCTTATCCCAAGGCAATTGTTTTAGATATACTTTAAATCGGGAGCTGTGCACTCTACCAAAGTGTCTTTGCCTGTATGTACCAAGTCTTATAGCTGATTCTGTAAGGGCTGACAGTTTTGTACATTTGGTTGAGGAGGTAGTACAATTTACCTGGCGCTCTCTTGGCTGACAAAAAAATTTGAACCGATATTTGCCTAACATTAGTTCAAGTGTCGTGTCTTGGCCTTTCGTGCATTCCCACTCTCCATCTGTTCTCACCCATCCTCTCTCTCTCTGTCAGGAGGCCAGTTGGAGAGTCTAATGGAGACCATGAGGGCAGAGATTGCTGGCCAGCCACCCGTAGAGGGATCCTATGCTCCACGCCGAGGGGAGTACTGCATCGCCAAGTTCGCCGATGGAGAGTGGTATGCATTCTCTCACACACACACAAACAAAGTTTTGCATTTTGCTGCTTGTGATGACATTTAACTGATTTACCCTGGCCTTAAGCCTTACTACCAAATGCCCAGTCTGAATCTAAATTTAATCCTAAACTGAAACAAGCAACTTTTCAGGACTGTTAAAAATGACCTTGCAGGCGATTTATGATTTGAGTATGCTTGTGATGCATACACACACACTGACATCCAAACACACACAGATTAAGGCAGACATTTTACCTTTTTGCTCTCTGTATAGTTGCTGTCAAGACCATAGTTGAATGGGGAATTGTCTTCCATTCTCGGTTTAGTGACTGTAGTTTCATAGGATGAACTACCATAGCATAGGATGAATGCTTGAGAAATTATCATACTTGTTAAATGATATGCAAAATTCGACAGCAGGTTTCACACACTTATACTGTATTGAATTATAATGTTAGCTCTGTTTATTTTGAATTTTCCAAGAAAATACCTAGATTAGATTAGATGGCTCTTTATTGTTTATTGCAGTTATGCAGCAGTACAGAACAAGAGAGAGGCACTCATCACTATACAATATACAAATTTAAGGGCAACAAACTGTATAAAAAAGATCCTTGTGTGGTGGTGCATTAAGAACAGACACCCACAGGCTGTAATTAGCTCAACGCCACTGCTTTAGCCCTTTTAAAATCAGCAGTAGCTTGGAGGTATACACACACACACACACACACACACACACACACCTCTTCACCTAGTCTCCTCACCGGATGTTAGAAGTTTACAGATGGTCATGGGGACAGATGGAAGTCACAGTGATGGGGGGGGGCAGAGAGAGAGTGTGTGTGCGCGCATGTGTGTGCATGTGCGCATGTGATGACTTGTCAAGAAGGTGACCGAGACAGAGAGAAAGAACACTAAACTGATTAAAAAACCAAATGCTCCCCTCTACACAGGTGGTCTGCCCTCTTTCCTTCCTCCCTTCTTCCCTCCATCCTCCCCTCCTTCAACTTTTTGGGGGGCAAAACTTAGTCATTGTTGTCTGCCCCTGCCGGAAACAAATCAATGAGCATTTTAAATAGCCCATCTGTTGTGAACCTTCGTCTCTCTCTCTTTCTCTAACCCGCTGTTTTGTTCTCGAGCAGTCTGTCTTATTGTTTCTTTCAACAGCAAAACATTAAGCCCTTTAAATATCTTTGCTAATATTTTTTCTCTTGCTTTTTAGTTGTATTTTTTTCCCCAGAACCCTATTATTCAGTGAGTTAATTATGCTCATGTTCACGCTGTTCTGTGTCCTTGTGTCCTCTTTGGTTTTTCGGTGTTGCATGTGAAACGTCGGCCGGTTTTATTAGCGGGCTAATTAGAAATCCGCCGGCTTTCAAGGCCCGTTAAAACGCCGAAGAGTCACACTGAATAGATGGCAGGAACCCTCTGTTCATCAGTCACTCTCACTTTGTCTCTCACTGTCTCTCTCTTCCTTCTTCCTTGCTCTCTCCAGTCATTGCTTTCCTCTCTGTCTTGCTGTTAATCACTTACACGGTTTTAACTCGGTTCTCTCGTCTCTCTCTCTCTCTCTGCCCATGTGGGCCTAATTATTCAGATCATCAGCTTTCTCCTGCCGTTTGTGGTTCTCCGCCAATTCGTCTTTCCTCCTCTCATTTATTTGTCTTAAGTTGAGGGTCAGACGAGTGATGGGCAGATGAAGAGAGACTTCCCGAAGGACTTATGTCCCACAATCTCATGCTCGTTAGAAGAAAAACTTTGCCTATATGTGAATTTATCAATAGGTTTTGGTTTGGTCTACTAATTAGTGTTGGTTGAGTAGTTGAGAGTTTAAACACGTTGACCTTGGGGTTTTTAGTGAAGTGAACACTGATTTTGCAGCAAGGGCACGATTAGTACAAGGTAGTGTTGCAGGGTGTCCCAGTACTAAGAATGTATCACACTACCTGATTTGAGAAACAATACTATAGAAGAGTTTTTTGTATACTGATACTTCCTTTGTGGTATTGTGTTATATTATTATGTACATTGTGTTTATATACTATAAAATGTTCACTCACAAATGCAAGTCCTTGTAACAGCATGGTTATTTACAGACATTAAGCTTGCCAAACACTTTGTTAGATCATACCAAAGTCCAAATTCATGTATTGTAGGTAACACTAATAAGTGTAACACGTGGGTCTAATTTTGAGTGTCCCTTATTGCAAGGAGGCCTGTGCAATTTCCACAGCTCTGTCATGCCCCCAAAAGATCTGTACTATCCCACCCCACTTCCCTACCCTACTCCTCTCTTGCACCTCTCTCCTGATCACAACAGACACATCCTCCAACACCTTCTCCCCAGGGAAATAAGCATGGAATCATTTACTCATCTCCTTTTCCTCTTGTCCCCTCTGTCTTCATCTCTCTTCCTTCTCTCTCCCTCTCTCTCTCTCTCTCTTATCCCTCTCCTGCTGCAGGTACAGAGCCAGAGTGGAGAAAATTGAGTCACCGGCAAAGGTTCATGTGTTCTACATTGACTATGGCAACGTGAGTGTCTTTGACTACTATGTGCGTGCGATGACAGACCTGTGTGGGAAGGCTTCTGAATGGTGCATATAGTCCAGCCGAATGTGTAGCTGAAGAAACAGAGCAACCCTTCTATCCAGTCGTCTCTATCTATCCAGACATCAGTCATTTGTGTGTTTGTGTTCAAAGCAGCCTAACTGCCACCACATGTTCTTCGGTACAAATATGACGCAGGCTTTCTCATCCCCCCCCCTTCATCTTCTGTGACTGAAGCAGAGTAGAACTTGTCATCTGAATGACAAAAGCAGACCCCCACCCCAACCCCCCTTGAATCTGCAATGACAAAAGCACTGCATCCTTTTGAGTGTATTTGTTTATGTGTGTGTGTCTATTCACGCGTGTGCGCACGCATGAATCACAAAGTGGCCCATCCAGCCAACCCCTGGCCTGTGGGAGAATACCCATGATGCAGTGCGTGGTGGTGTGTGACTGACCTCATAGAGTAGGGGACGGCTCGGGGTTTGGCTGGCAGATGCAATGTGTCCTGACATGTTGCTGAAAGTGTGATTCTCTGAGGCTGACCAGGCTTGCCTATGCACGTGCATGCACACACACACACATGCACACACAGACACACAGAGTTGGGCTGATCTCTAACTCTTTCTGTGTAGTTTTGTGTCATTTACTCTTATGTCACTCCGTCCTTGCCTCCACACTGTGTCGTCAGCTATTGGTGACATCGTCACGTATCTCAGATACAGGTCACTATTTCAAAATGCCATGCTTGAATTACTATCAGATCATTAGCAAACATAGCAGACTGCATTGTCTTTAGATTTTAAAGCCCACATTTACAGTGCTATCAAAATCCATAATGGCTTAGATAAATCTTCCGTTCTTGTCCCTAATAAATGTTTTAGATTTCCCTTGTCTAGTCTGTACAGTCCAAAGAACACAATAACTTAAGATATGGGGTCATTAAATTTACTCCCCACCTCTAATGGCTGTATTTGCCTGACTGTACACCAGTGGGGTCTCCCAGGCCTCTTGCATGTGTGTCTATGTGTGTGTCTGTATTGTGTTTTAGATCTGTGTATTAAAAGGACATCAAGAAACAATACACATCACAACACCATTTACCTACCATTACAGTACTTAGTTACAATACTATGAAAATGTGCTAAATACTATTCAGATGTAACTTTATGTGCATGTTTGTGTAATTCTGGGAACCAAGTCAAACTCAATATAATTATATACATTTACATTCCCCTGCAAAGACAAATATAAGAAACAAAATGCACGTCTGTGTGCAACTGTTGTTCACAGAACTTGAAATTAAAAGTAAAACACCTATGTGCTGTAGAGCACTGCATTTGAAATTAACTTTACTCACTTGGGTAAGCTATATATACTTTGTTCCCCAGTGAGCTGAACATTGACTAAAATGTAAGCACAAACATAAGAAATGGGCCCCATGTTAACTGTTTTAGATTTCAGATGTTTCACTGAAAGCATTTTGAACATCTGACTTTCATCAGGTTGGCCTTTCATGTGGATTTGTTTTTCCAAGCAAAAGTAAATGCACGTAAATGTAATTTCAAAATTAGTTATCTGCATTTCATGTGACCCTGACAAAGTGATTGCAGGCGTAAAAGTTAAGTTCACTATTGAGGATTATTGAAGTTACAGTATTTGCTATCTCAAGCACTTAGAAGATATTACTTTAGACTATGTAAAATTTGTATTTTTAATATGCTGAGCAATAAATATTAGTCAGGTTCTTTTTTTCCCCGAAAATGGAAATATACGCCTATTGGCTTGAAGCCATTTAATCATCATCGTATTCAAATACTTAATGACACAGCGGGCAAACAATGTTACCTTTATTAAGTTTTACTCATCCTGTTTTGTTCTCTAATCTGACAAGAGCCCGGCGGGTATCAACTTGATGTCTACTGTCAGCTTTGCTTGTAGCTACTCTGTTACAACTGAGCTAGTGAGCAGATGGAGCTTAGTCAAAGGGGCCTCAGTACTACCGTGGAAACAGCTGTGAAATGATTGCTAAGGTGACATCTACAAGTGCACAGCCCGTAAGAAAAAAAAATGGCACCTGTCCTTTTTTCATAGCCGGCGTTATAGTGACATGAGGATTTCAGAATCCCTTCCCAATCAGGGAAAAATAAAATCTTGTGTATTAGCTGAATAGTTTTCTACACAGCCCAAGGGTGTGTGCAAGTGTGTGTGTGACTGTGGATGTCCTGCACTTGAAAAGCATTTGACTTTAGAGATGCATTACATTGATCAGCCACAACATTAAAACCACTGACAGGTGAAGTGAATAACATTGATTGTCTCATTACAATGGCACCTGTCAAGGGGTGGGATATGTTGGGAAGCAAGTGAACAGTCAGTTCTTGAAGTTGATGTGTTGGAAGCAGGAAAAATGGGCAAGCGTAAGGATCTGAGCGACTTTGACAAGGGTCAAATTGTCATGGCTAGACGACTGGGTCAGAGCATCTCCAAAACGACAGGTCTTGTGGGGTGTTCCCGGTATGCAGTGGTTAGTACCTACCAAAAGTGGACCAAGGAATGACAACGGGTGAACCGGTGACAGGGTCTTGGGCGCCCAAGGTTCATTGATGTGCGTGGGGAGCGAAGTCTAGCCCGTCTGGACCGATCCCATAGAAGAGCTACTGTAGCACAAATTGCTGAAAAAGTTAATGCTGGCTTTGATAGAAAGGTGTCAGAACACGCAGTGCATGGAAGCTTGCTGTGTATGGGGCTGCGTAGCCGCAGACCGGTCAGAGTGCCCATGCTGACCCCTGTCCACCGCCGAAAGTGCCTACAATGGGCACGTGAGTGTCAGAACTGGACCATGGAGCAATGGAAGAAGGTGGCCTGGTCTGATGAATCATGTTTTCTTTTACATCATGCGGACGGCCGTGTGTGTGTGCGTTGTTTACCTGGGGAAGAGATGGCACCAGGATGTGCTATGGGAAGAAGGCAAGCCGGCAGAGGCAGTGTGATGCTCTGGGCAATGTTCTGCTGGGAAACCTTGGATTCTGGCATTCATGTGGATGTTACTTTGACACATACAACCTACCTAAACGTTGCAGACCAAGTACACCCCTTCATGGCAACGGTATTCCCTGATGGCAGTGGCCTCTTTCAGCAGGATAATGCGCCCTGCCACACTGCAAAAATTGTTCAGGAATGGTTTGAGGAACATGACAAAGAGTGTTGACTTGGCCTCCAAATTCCCCAGATCTCAATCCGATCGAGCACTGGAAAAACAAGTCCGATCCATGGAGGCCCTACCTCGCAACTTACAGGACTTAAAGGATCTGCTGCTAACGTTTTGGTGCCAGATACCACAGGACACCTTCAGAGGTCTTGTGGAGTCCATGCCTCGATGGGTCAGAGCTGTTTTGGTGGCATGAGGGGGACCTACACAATATTAGGCAGGTGGTTTTAATGTTATGGCTGATCGATGTACATGCACACACACAGAAAGCTGGTAAATGTGCATGCAGCCATTTTCAAGCAGTATTGCCACTATATTTAGAACCAATATAACTACCATACTGATTTTGAGCTTTCGGCTATACAAACAAATGAGTATGGATTGTATTCATATTGTCTCCAGCTTTAAAACATATGTGTCTAATTCATCTTCACCCCACTCTGCTCCAGCCGTCCCACCCAAGCACAACAACTGCCCCATATCCAACCTGGTACAAAGTTCAGACGTTCAACTTTGACCGTGTTTGCAACGGTCCAGTTTGTCAATTGGCCACACTCACTTATCTCCGAGGATGTCGCGCTCCAACATGCCTCTATGAGGCAATGATCCCAAATGGAATTTCCCAAATATAGAAACAATCAAGCGAGCTCCCTGCCCAAGGAAACATCATTTCCTGAAAGGTGGCTGAGCGGCCCTGTCTGTGATGAAAC
>CABFOQ010002297.1:7987-19670 GCA_900660455.1 Gephyroberyx darwinii | reverse complement strand
GAATGCGAGAAAGAGATGAGTAAAAGGGAAATACTGAGAGAAAAAGCAGGAAGCTACAACGGAATTTCCACACCCTGATGTGGATGGACCCATGCCCTGAGAACAGAGAGGGCACATTATCTCTCTCCCTCCCCCCCTTTCTTCCCTCCCTCCCCTCTCTCTCTCTTTCTTCCTTTGCCTGGACAATAGGGGCCATGGACAAACAATGAGAAAGGGAAAGGCCAGGGGTTTGTGACAGCAATAGGGGGGGTGATCTGAGGTGCTGAGAGGGTAAGATGGGTGAGGGGGCTTGCAGGGGGAATCAGGAGGGAGTGATGGAGGGGTTTTTTCAGCAAGTAGGAGGGAGGGGATGAGGGAGAGTTTTTGGAGAGGGGAATGTATAGGAACTCCGTGGGAGGGAGAGTTAGGGATAAGGAGTATAGGGTAAAGGAGAGTGAGGGAGAAGGAGAAAGAGAGAAGGAGGCTATTTTTGAGAGTAGCACAGGAGCATGGCCTTGGGGGCGAGGGTTATGTTTTTGTGGGACTCAAACATTTATCTGCCTGACTGAGCCTGAAAGTGATCCTGCTGAGCGAGGCAAAGACAATCTCAGGCTGTTTCTCTCTTGCTAAATCCGCACTGTGTAACTAATGCAGCACACACACACACACACATGTAAAATTAAACTCTTACCAAGAGCAAACAAGTGCCATTTTTAAAAACTAGTGGCACATACACGCATCTACACACAACCACCCCCCCCCCACACACACAAACACACACACACACACACACACACAGTCACAGATAAACACCAGCTGTCTCCAGTAATGCCTTGTAATGAATGTGTTTCAGTGAATACCATAAAGTCCTGCTAATATTATCTGTGCTAGATATTCACTGCAGATATCAAACCAAAGGTTAACAATATGTACATAGAAATGAAAAACAGCGGTGCTAAAAACATACAAAGGAGTGTGAAAAGGGGGAAGGGTGGCAATGTGAAGAATGCCAAGACTGCAAGAGAAGAAAATTGGAAAAGAAATAGTTACAACATGGAAGAAAATGTAAATAACTTAATAACTTGAAAGCAGATACAGGATCTGGTGTTTCCAATGTGAGCAACAATGTGAAACTATGTAATCTTGTTTCAGTCATTATGTGCCTTCCCTTCAAGAATTTACCAAAAGTAGTGCTGTAACACATAGCCTACATTGTAATACTATATGTTAACTGTATATTGAGGAACCATAATTACTACTACTGGACAAATAATAGGTAGTTAATTGAAGGGCTGTCCCAACTTGTTCAAATGTTTAAATCATCATAATACTACTACTAATAATAGTTATAGAAGTGTTCCTTATCAGTTCAGTATGTATGCAGATATTTGTATTTAGAACCAGCAATACCAAGAAAGGCCAGTAGGTCAGTAGGTTATTCAATCAATACTACACTATGTGTAGTTTTCGTAAATACAATAGGCATGGTGCGATCTTATCGAAAAGAATCTCCATTGAGAACCATCACAAAGTTGGTCTCAGAATTGAATTGACCTTTTTACTTTTTCTGATACATTCATAAAGCCATTAAATATGTGCCACTGGCCTGAGTCTACTGCAATAGCTTTACAAGAACAAAAAGCTCAAAATAAGTACAGTTCTAAAAGTAAGAACAACTTCAATGAATAACCCAAATAAACCAACCAAAATATCCTTCAAAAATACTTATTTATTGTTCAGTCATTGTCTCAACTCTCAACAACAGCTATGGACAAGTATGTCACACAAAGTATGCAATTTTATATAACATAAAATAAATAATTAGTAAGTGTAAGTTACTGTCATGTACTAAATTATACTAAACACTGAAAACTGAAAACTACTAAACAAAAGAACAAATACTATACTATAGCTAGGGGTCCCTGGTTTAATTGCAAGGAGTCCGTAAAATAAAATAAAAATGTAATGGATGTATTCAGTACCACAAGGTTTCCAGTAACTTTACATATAGGGGTGGGGGTCCCTGTACCCATGCAGGGGTTCCAGTACCCAACTCCATTGCATTGCTAGCTTCTCTCATTGACTCGAATTCAAACAGCTGCAAACACTGGTTGATGTTACTGTAGCTAGCTAGCAAACGTCAGCTAAACGCTAGCTAGCTAGCTAACACAAACAAGAGTGACCTGGGAGCTAATTCAATGCAGCGAAAATGAAAACTAATGAGGATTATAAATGCGTTTTATCGTATTGATTCTCACGCGCACTGAGGGAGTGGATCAAACCATTATGAGACAACGGGAGGGGGTCGCAATCTTTTTAAACTTAAAAACGCGCTATTAAGTGTCTATAATCAGCACACATGCTTTCATTACGAATTATACATATTATAAAAAATACATAGTTATCTTTACAGTAATATACTGTGGGGGACAAATCATATTTTCCCAGGATGGGGGGGGATCCGTGCCCCCCGGGATTTCCCTGGGGTTGACTCGGAGGATGCATTGCAAATGGTGCGAGAGTTAGTGAAGTTACTGCCAAGAAGAAGAAGAAAAATAAGTAAAATGACTTTTGCTGCTGCTGAAGCAAGCACAGTAATTGACCGGCTGTGCTATTTCAGTTGCCCTTCATCAAGTTCATTCAACGGGAGGGCGCAGCACAAGCTCAGTTGCTGAGGGAGAATGCGCGTTCACGGAGGACTGCGGAAGCAGGCGAAGAGAGATTTCCGCATACTGCTGCCCCACCGCTGTGTTTGAGGATCAGTATCGTGGTCCGGCTTTCGGTCTCCGGTGCCCCGACGCCGATACAGTGGCCTTTGCACAATTACCGCTATTATAATGGGAAATCTGCTGTTCGCCAGAGGGTAACAGGATTGCATGAGTACTTTGATATTGCCTGTGTGTGACGTGGCTTGAGGAACTTGCATGAATATAGGTAGGCTATAGTCTGAACAAGACTGTTTTTATTTGGGATGTACGACCATCATCAAAAACCGAATGTTTCATTTTTCTGACTCCTATATGCCCAATAAAATCGCAGCTCTTTCTCTCAAACTCTTAAACCAAGACAGAGCATGGGAATGGCTCATTTTATGGTCTTTGGATAAAGGCCTTATGCTAAACGGCTGTATTGTAATGTATTGACCGGCCCACTGATTCTGGTGTCTTTTAATTTGTTCCAATCTCTCCAGGTCTGGTGCAGACATGTCTGGAGGAGTCAGTGGACAGAGGTTCACAGCCCAGAAAATTAGCAAAAGCATAACTTATTATTACACTCCAATCGCAGCAGCAGAGGACTTGACATTATGTCCTACCAAAGAATTCCCCGTTTGCCTGTCATCCCTACCCTCAGGTCCTTCCGTCTCTGACTCACCTGCCTCTAGCTCCAACCTCCTGCAGCCCTGCCCTCTAGACTCCTCCTCCACTCCCTATCTCTCAGGCTCACTTTCTCCCACACCTCTCTCTTCCCAAACCACACAACCCTCTGCTCCTGCATCCAGTGCCTCTACTCCCTCCCCCCGTCCACTTCTCCTCCTCCTCCCCTGGCTTGGTGCCAGGCCAGTGGCGGTGGCAAAGTATCTTAACCTCTACCTGGAACATGGCATGGATGTTCTTATGGTGGAGAGTGATGTTATGCACTTCCTGTGGCCTCGCTGGGGCCTGGATTACGGGTTAGAGGTCTTGAAGGTTCTGGACAAGCCTCAGTTCTCAGATCGCCCCTTGCTGGTCCATTCCTGCTCCATCGGAGGCTACACCTTTTCCCAGATACTCACCCACATAGCCCAAAGGCCAGAGAAACATACAAGCCTAGCCCAGAGGATGATAGGGCACATCTATGACAGCTTAGTGGTGGGCACACTGGAGCATATGGCGACAGGTGAGTGAAATCCACTGGGGCTCAGGTTTCTTCTGTGTCAGACCTTTACATAATTCATTAGCCAGCTGACCTACTAGTTTAGTGTGTCATGAGTCCAGGAACTCTTTGAGCCAGTGTATGACGAAGTTACTTGCCATTATTATCACGCAATAAAGCTGCAAACAATTTATAAATTTATTATTATATTTATTATTATATTATCCCTCTGATTAATTTCTTCTTTCCTCTGTTATTATTGGTGCTATTCAGGCCTTGGCAGAACTCTGTTACCTCGTTTCCCGGGCTTGGTCACGAATGCTGCGATGTTTTACTTCTGGCTCTTCAAGACCCACACAGCAGACTACTACAACAGATCCATCCAGGTGTTCCACAACAGCCCAGTCACTGCGCCAGCGCTCTTCTTCTTCTGCGAAAATGATGCTCTTTGCAACCCGGTTGTCATGGAAACGGTTATTGACCTCTGGAGGAAAAGGGGCATGGCCGTGGAGAGCAGGAAGTGGAAGGAATCGGTGCACGCTGCTCATCTGCGATGCCACCCAGAAGACTACCTCTCTTCGCTTGAGAAATTCTTGAAGTCGCTGCCTATCGCCTACATCAAAGCAAAAATGTAACAGACCCGGGAGGATAAGAGACTCTTGTGACTGAGTTTAGAAACTGCATTAACCGAAAATGCATTTCTTGACAAAATATGACTCTCTTTTCTCCAAATTGGCTATTATTATTTGTTTGATTTGTAAAAGTGGGGCTCTTAGATGCTTGTTTGGGGAGGACATGCACTGTACTCTAATGTACTGTAGAAATGCTTTTCAGCAATAGCTTTTCCCCAACATGAGCATTTTTTCGATGTCACTATTTTGTGTAAAATTGTAATCTAAACTATTTAATTTTGAACTGTTATTCTCTTTCCTACATTAATCTATCCGCATTCATTTTCTCATCTACACATTTATTTGATGACATCAAATCCAATTTGAATTTATTCAGTATCTCTTTAGGTCACAGTAGAATGTAGGTTGTTTTGCTCTCCATTGCATGGAGATGATGTTATGATTTGTACCAAGGTCACCTTTTCATTCATGTATTTAAAAAGGTAATGATGCGTATGTCATGTGATGCTTCTTGGGAACAAGAAGTGCTTGTTGACTGAGGAATATTCAGTTGGTTAATTGGAAAAAGTATGCCATTAAAGCCTTACAGCTGTCATTTCTAATTCAAGTTGTGTTGAACACATTTATTGAAATGCTTGTTTTACTTGAACTTTTTAATGATTAATTAACTAAATGACTTTAGATTTTTAACATAGTGTGTGTGTAGCATTAACAACAAACAAATGTAATGTGCACATAATATGACCTCAGTTTTGGACAGAACCGTGTGTTCATCTCCCCTCTATATCCAAAAAAGGGTTAAAGTTTTCTTGACAGCCTCTTTCCTTTCCACGTGTAAATTTGGGATTTAATTGCAATCCAAAGCGTTACAACTATCCCTGGTCTCCCCTACTTTCCCCTAAATTCAGCCCCCAGATTTGTTTCTCTTTATTATCTAGTAATATGTGTTACCACTGGAGAATAATAAATATTATTATTATGAGATTAAACAATGAATTTTCATCCTGATGAATTTGGCTTAAGACAGTTACATGGCAGGCGAACACCAAGGTCACTCTTAGGCGCTTAGATGTGACCTTACGCCTCTTATCTTGCTTTTCCTCCAAGCATGTTTTTTTGGGGGGTTTATTTTGACTACTGTACTTCTGGGTACAGCTGTCACCTGCGTTCACATGCTGAATGCCACTTTCTCTTTTTCTTTTGCTTCTGCTTCTGGTTAGCAACACATTCTCTGTTAAATTAGACGTGAAGGAGGAGGTATTTGTTACACTGGTATACTTTAGAGCAGTGTACGCTGCTGTGCCCTTTGAGTGCCTGCTCTTCGTGCGACGTTCACAGCTGCGTTTTCCATTTGAGCAGGAGAGGAAAGTGTCTTTCGTTCTGGTAGTGGTGTGTGAGCATGCGTCTGTATATGGGTCAGAGTTCAACATGCTTCAGCATTGCCCAAAAATGCTGCCCATGCTGCCAACATGTTGGCATGTTTGCAGTCCAAGTGTATATGGTCTTAGTGGACGTTTTCTCACCCCAGCATACGATGTATTCAGTTGAGTGGGGTCTCTGGATATCAGAAAACCTATCGTACTCTTTCTCTAATCAACATTAAAAACTCACCCATGCACACACACTTCATCATCAAGAGCTGTGCATGGACTTCATTGGCTAACACAGGGACCAAGGTTTCCAAAACCTTGAATCTTGACTGACATCTGCTGGAGAAAAGGTGATGTACAGTCAGGGTAGCTGTCTGTTTATACAGTAGCTCTACTCTGCTAACTACTGAACTAAAAGAGAGTTCCTTGATATACTTAACCCAAATTTATGTCACAGCAACAGCACAAATATTGGGAGTAATAATAATAGTTTATTGTATTTATTTTATTATTAATCTCAATTTAGGATTGAGGACTGAGACTTTCAAACTCAAAATGATGAAAACATCACACAAGAGCTGGCATGGCTTTACCTGAATTTCAATTTTATTTTGAGGATGTCACGTTACTTTCTTTTTATGTTTGATGTGGATGTAAAGATTGGAGAAATGTATGGTGTTACAGTGACATAAAAGTTGCTAAAAGATGCGGAGCAAAATTCATGTCAAAAAAACTATCAAACTCCATTTGTAGGGCCAATAAAATAGCAACAAACCCAGATTTTTTTTTACCATCTATTATGGATGCATGATATAACAAATGGACAAACAAGTTGTTAGTATATATCGCACAAGTGTTCAATGGACCAACCATGAAGTCATTCGAACAACTTACACAGGAATTTAATCTACCAGCCCATGACTTTTATAAATTCCTACAACTAAGACATTACCTTCAGAAACATAAGCATTGGGAGAATATTTGTAAAACACCATCCAAACTAGAAGAACTGTTAATGTCATTTACAGAGGAAGAGACAAAAAAAGGGGTTATATCAAAAACGTATAAAGCACTACAACATGAATCTAACGATAACAATATGGATGTCAAAGAAAAATGGTAGCTGAAAACAAATATTATAATAACAGATGAAAAATGGGAGGAAACATTCAAAGCAGGACATAAACTAACTAAGCCCAACATGGAGGGAATTTGAGTGGAAGGTGAAAATGCGGTATTTTAACATTCCATCGATCACTTCACAATACAACAATACATCTTAACTATGTTGGAGGGGTTGTGGATTGGTGTTGGACTTTACACATATATTTTGGGACTGCCCAGAGCTCCTGGATTTCTGGAAGAATGTTCAAAAGGAGATTAAACAGGTTTTGGGTATTAACTTTACGTTAGACCCAGCACTTTTCATACTGGGTATACTTCCTGATAATATGATGGATAAAGATTTGATTTATTTATTGAGAACTCTGCTTTTAATAGCAAAAAAAATATTAGAGTTTCCTGGTTGAAGCCACATGCCCCACAGCATAACGCAATGGAGAGAAAGGGTAAAGAATGTCTTTATCATGGAGAAAATCACAGCGAGATTACAGTTGAAAACAGACAGGTTTGTTGAAAGATGGTCACAATTAATACAGGCAATGTCAGAACTCTAATCACCTCTTTTATTTATTTCATTGTATTTATTTTTATTTTTATTTCTAGTATACTTGTTTTTTTTTCAGGTATAAGTCATAAGTATGTTTGGCTATTACTACAGTTATTGTATTGTTGGTTCATTGGTGGTACGAGTGGTGTGGTGTTGGATATGTGCTGCTCATGTTTAGGCATTACAAAAACTAATATTGCCAATGAAGAGTTGTTTCACAATAATGTCAGAACAGACATGAGAAGAATGTAAATTAGGACAAGTGTAATTGTGTATGCATCTCCTCCAAGTTGTATGTTCGCTGTATAATGTGTGTTAAATAAAAAATCAGTTTGAAAAAAAAAAAATGCTAAAAGCTTATATTCTATGAGAATAACACAGGATGCCCATTATTAATGTATGAACAGAAAATGTCTCTTAAAACATTTGGAATTTGGCCCGCATGTTTGTTTCTCTTTTTGTTTCTCTTTTTCTCCAGAGGTATTAATTATCTCTTATTTATTTATTTGTCATATTTGCCTGCCTCTAACCCTCTACCTATACCGTGCTTGTGTTGCTCAGTAGTGAGTTTAGTGACTTTACTCTTTATAGTGTCATCTCCTCTGGTATCCCTAAATTATTACTGTTTTATTCCTGTAATATTACCACAGTGGACCTACAGTATATGGGGTCTGTGGTACTCAATTGTGAGTTTATAGTGAGTTTATTGTACTTTATGGTATTTTCTATCTCCTATGAAATCATAGGACATAGAATCATAGCACTATCCTTGTAATATTCCTAAAGGGACATATAGTTTTCCTATGATATTTATATAGCATTTCCTAGACACCAAGTAAGTTGGTGTGGCAGGGCACCCAAACTAAAAACTATGGTTTAAAATTTGCCCAAACAATTAAAAGAAAATTCTGCAGCTAACTGTCTCATTTTGTTATTGCAAAGTTTAATACAAAGAGAAACTTTTCACCTAAATAGACCTTGTTGTTGGCTAAAGACCTAATGCTGCAGCTAAATGCTGTGAGAAAATAATATATTAAACAAAGATATAAACAGTCAGTGCACTTAAATTCAAATAGGAAATCTCATTTACACTTGCAAATATATTATCATTGCATATACAGCAAGTTCAAGTTCACTTTTCCATACATTCAAAATTGCACAACATTATATAATACCCACATACCAAAAATAAAACATTTCAAACTTTCAACCAAATGAGAAATCCCTGTTGTCCTGTTGTCTATTCAGGTTTTACAATATTAGACATCTTAAATACAGTTAAAATGTAATTAAAATCTTTTTTTACCAAAATAAAGAGTTATACAAGCATTAAAATTATTGCACCTTGAGAGGAAAGATATAAGCTATCGAATGACATGCAAAAGAACTATCACACTTGCATTATTGCAGAATGGTGGATATCAACTTGAATATGTTTTTCAAATGTTTTACAATAAAATGATGTGTCTAAGGATAGTGGTAAGTTATAGCAATGATGAAAAATGCTTAAACTATGATAAATCTGTAAACTTGCCTGTAAACTTTGTGGATTGTGGCATGATTTGTGGCATATGCATTGTGGCATGATTTGTCAGCAGACCATGAGCTTGTCCTTGTCGAGAAGAAACTTCTCTAGGTAGTGCTGCACCTTCATCAGACTCATGTAGAGGTGGCTGTCTGGGAATATGTTGTCATGGGCCTCTCCTCTTGTTCTGGCCTGGACAGGACAATCCATGGTCAGGGCGAGGGAGCGCACTCTTCCCTCCAAACTGGAGACATCAGCCTGGATCTGGCTTAGCAGCTCCAAGAAAGGGCTCTGCAGTTCATTATCCAGGAGCCCCAGGTCACGGCTGATACTGTTTAGGCCCTCGATTGAAGGAGAGCTGACTTCTATCTGAGGAGCAACCGGCAACTAAGGAAAAGAAGAAGAATATTGAAGCTTTAGGCACTTTTCAGCTTGCAACCACGACTAATAGCTCATTATGTAGTATCATTTTCATATCTTGCTGAAAAAGTAAAGGTGATTTGTCCACGCATCACTCTCCCTCATCGATTGCATTATGATACATTGGTAAAACATGCATACAGACAGCGATGAGTGCACACACACCTTTGTTGTTAGTTTCTCAATGTGGACCAGAGTAGTCCGGGCTATGTTTATTATACTTTGCATGTCGTTTCTCATAGATTCTCCCTTTGTGGGAAGACTGGTGCAGCCAGGCTCCAGCATCATGACAGAAACACAGAGGAGGACCAGAGGGGTGTGCATCCTGAGAGACAAAGCAATTAAACAACAAAGATACTCTACACAAAAATAAGATGATATTTCAACTTTGCTTTTGTATTTTTTTAGTTTACATTTTACAGCTATGCTGACAAAATAGAAATAACAATGAAATATTATTAAATTAAACCTTTAAATTAAATAAAAGTCAAATTTGCACATTGAATAAAATGTATCACTTTCAAATGAATGTTTGCAAAATTCATACATTTTAAGGTGTGTTTACAATGTATACATTGTACATGCTTCAATTAGTTCAATTTCTACTTGTTGAGTCTTCTCTAAACTTCCCATGTATGATTCCCCTCTCCACCCTACTGGTCCTATACCCTCTAACACATCATATCGTAGCCTTACCTGTGTTTTCTTCTGTAACAGTGAGATGCTGCATGTCTCTTTGCAGGGTTCCCCCGTTTAAATAGCCTACAGCCTGATTGACTCTAACTTGACGCGAATTACAGGGTGTCCCTCCTGCCTGGGGCCACTCCCCTCCCCTCTCCTCCCCCTACAGTGTCTAACCAAACCTGGGCCTGACGCATGAAGGTCAACTCATTAAGGCACTCCACAGCAGACATCCATGGTGCAGGAGGTCCTCCCCGAATGCGATAAAATGTTCTGACTCAACCACTTGGAACTAAAAAAAACACATGGCTCATGGCTTTGTCTCCCTGCAACAAGGTTTTTTTTTCACTTGATGCATTTGCAGCTGCTGACATATAATCCTGTTTTTAATCTTATAATTCAATTTTATGCTTATACTTATGTTTTAAATGTTGTGAAATGTGTAGGCAGTATGTTGGCTTGAACTGGTATCATTTAATGCAGTCCCACTAATGCCAAGTGCACAACCAAGCAAATAACAAAAGAGCAGATGTATATATTTATAATTGATATACCGGTAACTGAAATTATTTTATATTTTATGTGAAATGCATTTTATGATATTTAATGGGAAATAGTATTTGGTATCTTACAGTTTAGAGGGAAGGAAGTGAATCATCATCTATTACACATCCATGAACATATTGCTTACTATGGCGCTGATAGTTTTCCATGGATTTTCTCTGCATGCATTTCTTTTATATTTGAAAGACATGGAAACACTAAAATCTGTCTTTGCTGGAGTTTGGTGGAGTTGATTTTCTACCTGTTGTTATTATCATTGTTGACGGCAAGATCAGCAACGAGAAGTTAAAAAATCTGCACACACAGTTCCAGCTAATGGCTCCTGCAAACTATGATGGCTTCCAGAGGTGTTTTTCTAGTTCAATCTGAAGCCCTGAACCCTGCCGCTTTTGTGTGTGTCGGAGAGAGTGCATTTTCCACGTAGTACCGTATGCAGGTCTGCTCATACCCAGTGCCTACACCTGTCCCCTTTTTTCATGGCATTGTCACCATACTTGTTTTCTTGTGTGTGTTTGTTCATGTACTATAATTCCTTTGCAAGCACACAGCCACGTTGCCTGTCAGATGTAATGACATTACTTCCACTGAGTTATGTAGTGTGTGTAGTGTGCATACGCAAGGACACACACACACACACACACACACACACGCGCACATACATGCTGAATGGGATAACTGGGCTGTAAACAACAACACCACCGTGCTTGTTTTGAATGTACATTTCAAAACATACCGTGTACATGTTGAATTTCCAAATGAGGGAGGCAACCTGCTTTTAGAGCTGCAGTCTATATTTTATCGCACAGTTTGGTTGTTTTGGTTACAACCTGTCGAGGATGTGCCCTCCCACTTCTTAATCTCTGCTGTGGTGGTTGGTAGTTGTCATTTGAAAGGCGCGGTGACATCAAGCACGCCATGGGATTGCAAGGTTGAACCTTGCTTTGCAGGTTGCCTCTGCTGTCTTCAGTGGTGAGCTTTGGAAATGTCAGAA
>CABFOQ010002296.1:6788-20356 GCA_900660455.1 Gephyroberyx darwinii | reverse complement strand
CAGACGGACAGAGAAAAGGGAAAGGGAGATGTTTGCGGCTTTTAAATTGAACAGGAGACACGCAACGCAATGTAAAAAGAAATTCAAGCAGGAGGTAGTCAAGAGCGGCAAATGAAAAGAGCATGACCCAATCATCCGACAAATTAAGCCAACAATATCACCCCAGAATGCCTATCTATTTTCCATTACTCACACTGACATATTGGCTTTGGATATGGTTGCATTTGTATGGCAGTGTGTCAGAATTCCCGAAAAGAAAAATCAAAGCGTCCAAATGTGTTGTAGTCACGGAGGAAACGTTTGATTGGTGTTGAATAAATTCTCCTCTCTTGCATCAAGTGTCTTTAATATAAAAGCATGATCATGGGAAGAGATACATACATAGCAAGTGTTATGCAAGTCTTCAACAATATGTTAAGTGCGCACAACCTTTATCGGGAGAGTGTGGTTAACATACATAAAAAGGTGTAACTTCTCAGGTTCCAGTTTGGTAACCCTTAATGACCTAAAACTCTCACACTTCTGGGGAACTGTGACAGTTTCAGACAGACCAGCCAGTTCAAGGATACCCAGCTACCTGATAGGGATCAGGAAGAACTAGGAGTAAACGCTTGTGATGTCAAAAGGGGCCTTGAAACTAATGATTGAAGAGCACAGTGATAAAGGAAGCATTATGTGTATGCAGTATTTCTTAACAAGGCTATTCAGCATCCCAACACATGGATATACAGTATTACAAAGATAACATAGGTACATAGTGTTTTCTTCCACAATTGGTTTGTCAAAGCGGGCACGGAGATGGACGGCGCCGAGAGAACGGTCCCAATACTCCCGATACAATTTCCCGAGATGCAACATTTCCTCCCCCCTGGACCTCCCTCCTTATCTTCTCCCCGGAACCGCTCGACGGTTTCCCCCGTGAGTCACAGGTGCATGAATGCAGCGAAGGAATCGGATAAATTTTAGCCCTTCCGCCGATGTAGTGGAAATCACACAGACTCGTTGTGACACATGAATCACATCGGGGCGCACCTTAGGGTGAGGCCTCTGCACAATCAGTGTGACTGCATTATTTCTGCCTGCCAGAGAGCCACAACGCTCAAGGGCTTTTCATTCCCGAATCTCCGTACTCATGCATTTATTTATATATATATATGTGTGTATATATATAAATATATATATATGCAATCCCATTTCCTTCCTCAGTGCTACACAATATTGGAGCAGCACAGTGGTGACAGGTTGCTCATCTGTGCAGCCCTACTGAATGGTTAATGGAGTTAATCTACGTTGGAAAGGTCAAGTCAGGGAAGATTATAGCCTACTCTACTGTTGACAGGCCGACCTTATCAGCACTAATGTACCACCGCTATCTCCGTTCTCACCTCCACACCTAGGTAGCGGGTTCGAGGAGGAGAGTGTGTGAAACGACCCTCCGGAGGCGATAAGTTCAACAGGTTACCGCGGCAGTAACGGCCTGTTGCCGTGCCAGAGAAGGCCAGGAATTAGACTGGGACCGCAAGACAGAGATAGCTTTGGAGAGTTCTACCTACACTGTCACGGGATGAGTAAACATTTAGAAGATAGAGTTAGCAAATTCTGCAGCTTAGGTTTTCATCCATTCTGCAGAGAAAAAGATCAGGGGTTAAAGTAAGTATTCAAGTCCAAAGTGACACCACATCAGTTGGTGGTCTACTCTTCCCATGCAATACGTCAGTGAATAAATAGATAGATAGATAGATAGATAGATAGATAGATAGATAGATAGATGTAATTGGTCTATAATGATGAATGGGGAAACAGGCAATGGAGTGATTTCCTCAAACATTGGTTGTTGATGGTTTAATAAAAGAGAATAGTGTCTATTTATGGCAGCTGGGAAAAGAGGCGCCTTCTTCCTGCACTAGGTAAGACATTCACTGTGTTGAAAACCGAGGCTGAATGCCGCTTCCGTCTGGTGTTATTGGAGAACGGTTTAGCTGGAACAATGCCAAATTGCTCCGTTGAGTTTTCTTAAAAGAAAATGCACTTTTGGATATCAGCCTCTGCGTATGATAAGTTTGTATTTATTAACAGCCAGGGGCCAGGGCCTATCGATAATGGAGCGTTAACCCTAATTGCAGACGTTTCTCGTGCCGGTTGACATTTCAAACTGCGCCTACGGTGTGTTCAATGCCAGGAAATCTTCTCCGCCCACAGGAAGGGACAAAACTGAACTCGAGAGTGAAATACTAAACTGTCTCCTAAACAGCAGCGAGCATTCCGTCCAGAGAAACCTGGACTCACCAATGTTAGATCTTTTTGCCTCTCGCATCCCTTCATGATACAGGACTTTTGGGTGTTGAAGTTTCAAACCGTTGCCTAGAGCAGCTTTAAGTTCTAATCTATAACAGGTGCTCTTCCGTCTTTTTGCATCTCAATGTTTTTTGCTGTTTTTTTTTTTTTAGAATCCACCAGGATATCTTTGAAAGTACGTCAAGGCAATAAGGAGAATATGCATGTCTAAAATTACTACAATGGCTTTAATGAGTAATCAAAGCAATTGATCTTCCAATCGGGTTCACAACCATTCAAAATGCATTGAATGAAAAGGTGCACAAGTTATAGTCACATAGATGTTTTTTTTTACATCAATTTCAAGTTCTATAATAAACACCCATAAATAACTACAATTTCCATTTAGAAATAAACAAGGCTGACTATTTGGCGTGAAATGACCAAACCACAGGAAGGCTTTGCACTGCGGCCTTTCGCTGTGAGCTGCTTCGGGGCGTCAGCAGGGGTCACTCGGGCAGGTGAAGTAACACGTCCTCTTGAGATGCGGACTTGGACCACCACTCGCCCTGACACACCTGACCCGTTATGACCGGGCCTCCTTAGATAGAAATGTCAAGACTTGTAAAAAACAGCGCCGTGGTCTTCCCAAGCCTCCCCCTCCCTTGTTATTCCCTTTCCAGAACTTAACACAAACATGGAATCACGCGTGCGTGCTCGCACGCACACACACACACATGCGAAGAATAAGAAGACTTGTCCTCATCTCCCACAAGGTAGGTAAGACAAGGCATGTCATAACCACGCTTGTCAGTTTCCCACTAACCATGCTTGTCAGCGAGCCTGCCCTTGCTTCATTAAACAATCCTCAGCGGTGTAGGAGGCCGTACAGCAGCAACCGGCGCCAACCTCACAATCTGCCTGGGTGGCGGGTGTTGGGAAGGAGCACCGCTGCTTCAGAACAGCTCATGTGTGGCGCGTTGTTCCCTGGGCTTTTCCTCCATGAGCTCGCCTGTGCTGTTACTTCTAAAGGGCCAACATCACCCAGGGACACCTGGTGATTTTAATCTGCCATTACTGTAATTTGCAACCCTCACGTTTTGCTTTTTAAACCAGGAAGTGACAAATTGAAAAGTGATGCCGGCACTTATTATTTGTCAAATGATTCACGGGATGCTGTGTGTGATGTATGTGCTTGCGTGTTGTTTCCTGTGCTGAGGATGGATTGGTCTTGCATGCTTTTATGTGCACCCTTGCTTTTATGTCCACCTGTATTCAATTGGTTCATTTTTTAACTAACATGTCAGTGCTATTATTTGTATTGCATGTGGTACTGTTTTTTTTCTTCTTTTAATCCATCATCCTGCCCAGGGACTGCAGAAATTAGCCTCATGGCACATTTACACATTTGTGCATCCTCCCTGTCAAATAAACTCACTAAATAAAATAAAAAATGTAATAAAAAATATCCAGCACACCTGTGATTTCAGCATTTCATTTTGCGTGCGCACACGTCAGGTAGTAATTCACTAATTAGGTGCGGCCCCAACATAATACTAGCATTGTGCAAATAGGCCTTGACGCTGTTACATATAAAGCGGACGTGCAGAGGTGGGTTTGTCAGATTGTAATGAGAAAATGACGATGGCAGACAGGGACAGTGGACACGTTTTTGATTGCCTTTCCATTAACGTGTGCACATTAGCTGGAATTTGGTGAGCTTTTCATTCCATTTGTGCACTGTGAATCTGCAGGCCAATTTACTCCTCAGTCAAATTCTGACAGAATGAAGAGAGTAATTGCAATGCTGGGAAAAAAAGAAATGGGATGAAAAGGGAAATGAGTGACTGAAGGTCTGCATGAAACCTTAATTTAGGAGTGGGGCTGGTATGCTAATAGGGACTGCAAATGAGCAAATTAGGCACATCATTTTGCCGATTAACTGCAGGAATACTCACAATAGATTTAGCGTAGCCTCTGATCCTTCCCCTCCCCCTAGCACCCCGGACTTGGTCATTGGCTTAAATTAAGATGCCATATGAAGTAGCAATGACAGTGCCCTTGCTCGACGTATTAATCAAGATGTTTTTTCCGAGAAAGAGGAAGGTGGAACAAATGGGCATCTAATTGAAATTATTCTTTGGAATAATTAACAAGGGCCAAGGGGTCATATGGCTTTTGCAAGGATTGCTTTCCGTTGCTATGGTTGTGTTAAAATCACAATGAGATAAAAGTGACTTTTTACATCCCACCCTGTTGAAATGCTGTTGCCTTCTGACTTTAAATAAACTTCCGAAAGGTGAGATTTTTGCAGCGACGTTGACAATCGAATGCCTGTAGATTAGGATGAGCATTTGTTGATTGTAGGAGATTTTCTGTTATTCACGTCGAGGAGAAATGTTCAAATCCTTGAAGTATTAATATTGCAATGTTCAGCTCCGGGGTAAATGGCAGTTCATGTTATTACTGTCTCCCGCACCAAATCATCACTCACTTTTGAGTAATTTCAGGAGCCTATATTGTAACTTTCTGTGGAGTTTCCTTCTGTGCAAGGCAAATTTCTATTGACAATAATAGAACTCAATATCCTCAATCTAAACTAGTGTTTTCATACTCAGGCATTTTCCTCGTTTAATGACAGAACTTTTAAAACATTTATCAAGACACAACAGCGGAGCGATTAGTATGCTGCTCTGTTGTCGCTCATTTCCATTTCTTTAGAGTGCTGGTGGTGAACCTCGCACAACTTTCAAAGCCTAGACAGGAATGTTTGAAAAACTACCTGGTGACTACGGGCAAGGACTCAACTGATGCAAGAGAAGCGCGCTCCCCCTTGTACCTTCTCCCGCTGTGTTTTACGTGCTACCAGCCATTGACACTAAAATAACAATGTTTTTACACGCTCTTACATTTTTTCATGTCACGTAAAATGCACAAAGAAATACAGATTTCAAATTTACAAATTTCTCAAGGCATGATAAAGCACCGAGGCTTTTTGCACACCAGTGTCCATCAGAGGTTGATGGACACGGACAGCGCAAGCTATTTCCAGAGAGGGACTGGACCCATGCATATTCTACCATCCATCAAATCATATTTCCAACAGTGTCCTGCACAATGCAACACCTGCAAAATGGCGATATATTATATTATATGCACAGCTGATAATAAGACAAGAGAAGGAAAAAATCACAGGACACTGAGGTACTGATGAACTCCTCAAGGCTGTAGCTTCTCACCAGAGGAATGGCACGAGGTTCGCTTTGCAGATATTAAACTGTATAAATCAAGACAGAGGCTACGCTTTTTTTTCCCTCAGTGTCTGCATCCCCTAAACTGCATTACTTATCTGGAGCACCCTTATCTGGTCCTTATCAAACTGGGTTTTGGTGAACCAGTGGGCATACCAGTCGATCTGTGAAAATTAGAAGATTATGATGTAACACGGTGGAAATATGACTGAAAATCCCCCATTTTTCAATGCGATGCAGCCCCGAAATCTTGCAACATGATGCTAAAAATCATTTAGAAGACATTCGGATGATT
Source organism: Gephyroberyx darwinii (assembly GCA_900660455.1). NCBI lineage: Eukaryota > Metazoa > Chordata > Actinopteri > Trachichthyiformes > Trachichthyidae > Gephyroberyx > Gephyroberyx darwinii. Next base: position 14,536 of record CABFOQ010002296.1, on the reverse strand, counting down.
GAGCAACATTTTTTGGTCAGGATGTTTCACCACTTCCTCGAATGCTGATTGCAACAAATCACCTGTAAATAAATACCTATGGGCAACTGCAGTCAAGAGAAGAGATAGTGGAGGGAAGAGGGAAAAAAGAGAGACAGATGGGAAGGAAAATAATCGAGCTGAAGTAGCATGCAAATGACTGTACATGCTCTTAATCAAATGAAGATGAAGATGATTGTTGTTTGAATACATGGAGCATAAAACAAGATTGATATGTTATGCTTTGTTCTTAAAGTCTCATTTAAAAAGGTATATTGCTTTGCCCTGAGCAAGAATTACAATATGTTTTGCATATACTTTTTTTTTTTTTTTTTTTTACAGTTTTAGAAGCTAGACTGTGGATTCAGCACGTTCTGAAATGTGCAAATTATAAATTTAGGGTGGATATTCCTTTTAATCCTCTCCTCTGCAGCTCTGCATCCTCATAAAACAGCATCGATCCTGGCGGTTTTAGAAGTATCAGGTGAACCTGAGCTGTGAAAATTGCATTTGATTTTGAAGTCAGGAGTCAGCACATTCTCACTATATCAGGTCTTTTAATTTTCAGCCACATAGCTCGGGCCAGCTTTGGCACTTAGGTGACAGATTTCGCCCATGGGGTACGCGTTGATGTGCAGCATTTGGCTGCCCTTGCCCGTACAAGCTGACGTAAGAGGGTGAGATGATAAAGAAATGCATGGCTAAGCTGCTCTAAAAACTTATACCCAATGAGCCAAAGCGTATAACCTCCATTGGATTTGGGCTATTGTCTTAAAGAGAGAGAGGAGAGATGCAATCCATTTTCAGAGCTGATCCACTCTGCTCACTGCTGCAATTCTTTCCCAAGCATTGCAAGCTGCAGTGAACAATGGAATATGTGTGAAAACTCTAACAGTGAGTAAAGGAACAAGCCACAAAATAGACCAGATAATAAGACATAATGCTCTGATGTTGAATATCTTTTGGAGTTAAGTTAAATAACTTTAATATAATTTGCTACCGTGTCACTATAGAGAACGTGTTTCTCTTCTCAACACTGGAAAAAATGGTGTATACTGTCATAAGTCATATTGACCTACTTCAAGGACTGCCATACAGTTAACCAACTCAAATGAAATTCCTAAATTTCTCAAATGACATAAAGACACATAAGTGAGGTGCAGGTGAGGCTTAACTATTTCGATAAGTATCAAAACGGCCCTTCAAATTGTGTGGTTAAGATTCTCTCCAAAACAGCAGCTGTTTTCCTGGTGAATTGAGCTTGAGGGAAATGAGGCAGTTTTCCTGTTTTTGTTGAGGACTACAACGTCAGAGTGCAGTGACTGTTGATTGTGTTGTGATTTCATTGCATCTGCAGTCTCGTCAATACGCTTCCACTTCCAAAATTGGTGAGAGTCCATCCCATAGGAAAGCACAATCCAAGAAGAGATCTCATATTCCTACCTTTTATGTCTCCTAGACACAAAGGAGCTCTTTTTAATAAGACGAAGATGAGACTAAAGGCATTTTCTGAAATTCAACTCTAGAGAAACAATCACATAACAGCTCATGTTGATCTCACTCTGATCACAACAACAGATCTCCAAATGATCTGAAATAGGTTTCATTTAACTGTCCTCAATATGAGACCATGAGATTGGAGTAAGATCTCAAAGAAGATGAAGATGTCACATGGTAGCATCTTCACATTGATCTCATAAAGTCTAATGAACCATTTCTCTCTCTGTTATCTCCTCGTTGCTCCTAAGGGGGTTTTAGGAGAAACATTTCAGATGAAGGTGATCACAAAATGAGACAAAATTGAGATCTCCCGTATTTCTCACGAGATGAAGAAAAGAGGATTTTTCCTCTGGGATGATACAAAGATACTTTCCACATCAAATCCTTCCAGTTAAATGCACAATAATACCACTCTTATGTCTGGTAGGAGACAGAGCCTACAATTTGTTGGGGAAAATAAGGCTATAAGGCAATAAGCCTAGCGATAACTGCATAGGCACTACCGACAATAAGGCTAGCGATAACAGCATTGGCACTACCGACAATAAGGTGACAACAGCATTAGCAGTAGCGACAATAAGGCTAACTAGCATAACGTTTGGCCTAGTTAGCTTGGTTTGTGCTATTTTCTGGGAGTAAGAAGTAACTTTTTATTAGATAAGAATGGCATGTTGATTATTTGATGTGTGTAATTATGTTCCAGGTATTAACGCTGGAAAGGCAAATCTTTTGAACCCCGCGCTACAGCCAACGTCGATGCCCAGAAATGTTAGGACGTTCTAGCATTATTTCTTTATGATGGTTGTTCACATTTATGGGTATCAACAGCAAGGGGAACTGTCTGACATAATCTAAGTGTATAAATATAAATAAATGTATTTCTACTTCAAGTTAATTTTTCATAAACGTGGGTATTCAAAATTCAAATTTCCAGCACAATACTGCAGTAATTTCAGTCTTAACTTTCAATCCCCTAGTGCTCTTTACTTTCTAGAGCTAATCAGTCTCTAGTGACTTTATGTTGCTTCTTATGTTTTAGGTAGTGCAGTAGGAACTGATATATCTCCCTTTTTAAGATAAGGCTTGCTAATCTTATTAATATTGAAATGTGTCATTGGTAAAGGGGCATTTCAGCAACAGCACATTTAAATTCAGCATGTTTAGTATGACCGATTGTCCAAGAAATATCTTTCCACTAGTCGTCAACTCATTGTATATTTGGTTGCAATACGTTTTGGTTTGAATTCCTCAGTGACAATTTACATCACGTTATTTTTGATTATTATTATTGCCATCATTTCACTGAGCTGCATTTAATACCACACGGAATAACTGTCCTCCAGACGTCAACACTTGGAGGATAGATTCAAATTCTATAACTCTCAATAACTCCCACATCAAATGAATTTATGCAAGACTTGAGGCTTTGTGTATGTGTGTATGTGTGTCTGACATGATGGATCCTTTTGGACAGAGAGGTGCCAGCACTGCCACATGGCATTAGGCTCAGGGGGGAGAGTGGTGCATATTGGGAGCCCAAACACAGGGGGAGTGATCACAGATATTATACTGGCTGACTCTGACTCTCTCACTTGACTGACACGTATGCATGCTTGTGCTTGTGTGGCATCCTCATGCATATCAGGTTGGACGGGGGTTTATAGGTGAGCATGTTACCCTAGGAAATTAAACAAATGATGAAATCACTTCTGGTATCTGGCTAAAATGTAAGCTATAATGCAAACACTAACGTGTATACATACATATTTTTTTAATGCTATTGTAATATGACTGGTTTAAAGCAGCACTAGGAAATATTGATTATGTAAATATATAACATCAGTGTAATTTAGAAAGTGGGGCTGCAACAGAAGAGCCCATTCCCCATAACTGAACTGCAGATTTGCCCTATTTGCCCAAATCAGGCGAGCTCTCCGTCCAGAGAAAGTTGGGCTCACCAAACCACCTGCTACCAAATTTATAGCATTTCCTGGTAATGAAGTCCTTCAAACTTTCCAAAAACAGTTATCATCCACTGTCACTTGGTAGCGCCAAAGTGCAATGTTACCTAGTGCAGCTTTAAATTGAACCATACATGCCATGATTTGGTCTTGATGTGTTTACAACTACCAATGATGCATTTCTCAAATGTATCTCAAACGTTTGGCTAAACAGTGGTGGAAGAGCCACACAAGTAAAAGTACAAATGCCTTGATTTACCTTCTGGTGAAAATTAATTGATAATTGTATTTAAGTATTTGCTATTTATTCAGGAACTAAAAGTTATTATCTTTGTCACACCAATGTTTAGGTTAAGACAAGACTAGCAATGCAGTTGGTGCCGGACCTTGAAAATGACGAGTGGTGTCAATTTATTAGTCAACTTTTATTTTTTATATTATTATGTTCTTGTTGAGTGAAATGGGCGACTATTAATAGCCCACTTCTGTAAATACAAAACTGCTTCACCAGCACAATGTTTTGTAACTAAGAGATTCACTGAAAAAAATCATGCATATATTCATTTATATTTTTAGAGTTTCATAAAAATACAAAATAATTGGCCTCTGTTGTTATTCACCCCTCATTTCTGAACACAGGGCCTAAAATGACATACCCCAAAATAAAATAAAACCCTTTTGACCACATGCATAATCATGGTCTCTGCTTAAAGGTAAGCCCTTGTAGTTTGTTCTCCAGGTGTCACAATTATTATAAGTATTACCGAAGCAGAGTTACATAAGATCAAACACAGTGGAAATTGAAGGTTTTTTTTCTCTCGCCTAAAACATTTTTTGAGTATGAATAACTGTCTGTGGTTCTTTCTTCTCAACTCAATACTCAAGCATTTGCACTGTTTTTTTTCTAAGGCTATGTCTAGGCGGATTTCTAAAAAGGCCATTTTGAGACTCCAAAAGGACACTTGGTAACCAAATGATAGGCTATTATGGGACTGTAAAGGTGTAGAAGACTATTTACAAAAATTATGTTTTGGAATTTTGTGTTTTTTGTCACCTATCCAAGTATCTATGGACCTAATGGTATCCAATGTTATCTAAAAGATTTTTATGTCACTGAACACCATACCAAAACAATTTAGGTACTAGAAAACCTTTATTTTACACATCAGGACAGCATTGCCATTGCCTTAGAAATTGTTCTGGTCATGCCAGTCATTCAAACAGGCCCTCCTGCATCACACAGCAGGAGCACCCTCCTGCTGTGATGCATCACACAGCAGGAGGGTGACTGGAAGAGTAAGTTCTCTCCTTCCACAGTAAAATAAGTCTTCTGTTTAGCTTTTGGCATTGTAAGTTAAATTCTCAATGTTAAAGTAAACTAAAAGTTCCAAAGTTTTGTTTTTGCCGGTGCAGACGTGACTCTGTCCATAAAGCCGTAAGGCTCTCTATCAACCATTTGATTCTTCATCAGCATCAGTGGCTCTGATTGGATATACTGCGGGACTCTTTGGCCAATACTGATCAGAGAGTCATGGGGCTGATCTGATACTACACAAAGAGGTCAAGCTCCCATAGTTACTACTACTACTCACCTCACCTGGAAGAAGTGGAAGTGGAAGAAGCCCTTAGAAGCCCTTAGAGACTGTAACGGTGATTAAGGGCTATACAAATACTATACAAATAAATGTGATTTGATTTGACTTGATTTGAAGAAAGACGCCGTCTAGAAGAAACCGTCGCTGTTTTGAGTGTGCCTGTTTTGTGTGCACTGGTGTTAAAAACGTTTGGATCGTTGTTGCTGTAACATCGATCGTAAAATGACATCCATTCATAGAATCATGAGATTCCACGCTTGCAAATGGTGTATTGCATGGTCAGATTGATTGAAAATTTCACCCCAAGAAACCCTAATGAAGGTGAACTATGCAGCTTCCTTAACCATCCATAACCTTTCCTATGCCTGGTTAGTGCGGGACCCTGTCCCCACAATGGACCAAAAATACCACATATCAAGAAACCTCATTGGCCCGGGCATTCAACTCAGGTCACCCGCACCGTGGGCGTGTAGTTATCTAAGTACACCATGGCTGCTGAAAATAATTAATTTAAATGTACAAAGTGTAAAGAAACTTTGCACTTTGGCTTTCGATCTATCATGGACCTCAACTTGGCGTAGGCTAACCTTGGTCTGCATGGCATGTGTGGGTGAGTGGCAGCCGCTGCTATTTTTTTCTATTTAGAATGACTCAGTGACTAGAGTTAAGGACATTTTCTCTTATAGGCCCAGGCACCCAGGGTCCGGTAATTATAGGGTTGGTGATAGAATTACATTTTCATATTGCGTCATCTTAAAGTCAGTTGTTTTGCAGTTCATTTTGATGAACTTTTTATAACTACTTCACAGCATATTATATTGCATGCCACAAACTTCCAATCAAGTACTTTTTTGTAAATGCATGCAAGAATTAGAAAAGTACCATTTAGTAGAACTCTTATGCTGGCATGCCAATAGACTGCATGGCAGGATAAGAGCTCTAATCTTACTACTTTCAGTGGTAAGACTTGCTTACCAAATTGTAATTACAATGATCATAATTCAGCAGTGGCTGGAAGTCACACTTCTTCAATTGCCACTACACCCCTTTAACAATTATATAATAATATATTGTAGGGCTGGGCAATTAACCGAAAATGTATCGAAACCGACATTTAGAACCTCTCACCGACTTAATCTTGCCCATGTCGGTTAATCCGGTTAATACTTTCCCCAATGCCTGCGTTCATGAACTGTCCCCTTAAAAAAAAATACTACGTCGTGTTCAGTCATGTGCCTCCGCGCCATCCAACTAACGCCGGGATCAGACCGGTTTTGACCATTCAGACCGGCCGGCGGGGAGCTCCACGGCCGGCTCACTCTCTGCAGCAATAGTTTATTTTGGTCTATTTTTTCCGCGAGCCGCGAGCGAATGTGTCAAGCTGGGCAGGAAGTTTGACACAGGAACGTCATCTGGTCAATTTTCAAAATAAAACAAATTTCAAAATAAAACATCTTGTATAAAATAAATTATCGTTCGTTAATCGTTATCGAGGTAAAAGTTTAAAATAATCGTGATATTGATTTTAAGTCATATCGCCCACCCCTAATATATTGCTTTTACATCTTACTTGCTTAGTTTCATGCCATTGGCATGTTAGTGCAGGCTGCTTAATTAATTGAACTTTGGGAACAATAAAGACAAGCTAATAAAGTTCTACCAATAAACATTGACAATATCGAGTCCTCTCAATTGAGTCAGACTTGTGCCCTTCTCAAGTTAATATCTATTTCAGAATTCTATTGATGGCATGAGGTTATGAATCCTAATCAAATCCATCTGCTATGTTTTACAGTAGTGGCTTAGTTTCTTCCTTCACCTCACTAAGACTCCCTGAAAGCGATGTGAACTTATGTGGTCTGAGCTACTGGGAAATTAGCCTTAAAGAGGTCTTTAAAAATTCACTATGCTGAGAGAATAATGAAAAGCTTTAATAAGAACAGTGGGGTTTTCCCCTCGCTCACAAGCCTAGTATCAATCCAATATTAAAGCTACTTTGTGACCGGTGGCTCAGCCGAAGATTTGAGGGTTCAGTGCCAAGTCCGGCCTAAGAAAAGACTGATGCAATCTGCAGCCAAGCTTTCATCTCTGCAGGTTGCCTAGCACTGACCTCAAGCGAAGGCAGAGGGAAAGAGAAAGAGGGCAGAGGACTAGCGGACAACCGAGCACGCCATGTGGTGACACAGTTATTGTCACTCAGGGATTTCCAGGGACATTCTCGTTCCCTCGCTGCCGCTGCCCTAACAGCCACTCTATTCAGGTGATTGAAGGGAATTTGAAAAGGAAAGAGGTGGGAGAGCATCAACAGTGAGTCAAGTACGATAACAAGTCAAAGAATCATTATCAGTGAATGTCCCCGCTTCGTGGTGTGGAAACAGGTGCAGGCAAATAAAAAATTCAAATCAGGTAATATGGGTCATGGGTATGACTGTAGGCCAAACTTGATCTTGTTATTTTGGGAGATTTGCTGAGAATGCTCATTGAAAACAAGTGCCAAGGAGACCCAGTTTGGAGATAAATTCAGAGAATACAGATACATTTAATTCTAACACCATGGATTGCAGGAAGCAGAACTTCCGTTTCACGAAAAGGCATAAATCGAACATACAGCTGCCATTCTATTTGTTACTATTGGCTCTGGATGGATATATAGTAAAATCCTCCATTAGTAAAA
>CABFOQ010002295.1:0-11922 GCA_900660455.1 Gephyroberyx darwinii | reverse complement strand
GAGCATCCAGATTGAAGAAACCAGTGTTCTGTCATTAGCAACCCTGGATTTGCCAACAAACACAAACATGATCTCTAAACAAGTAAACTCCCTTCATGACATGGTCTCTCTCTGGTTGGAGGTGGTTTCCAGGCAGACAAGGCCATGTCTGATTCTCTCTGCTGACAAACACGCTGCCAGGTTGAGGCCTGTTCATAGGCAAGGCTACGGTGGCCCTGAAGTTCAAAACAAATGAATGAGTCAGAAAACAAAACACATTGAAGTATTGAAGGAGTAATGAATCCTCGTCGCTGATTGGATGAACTGTCTGTCAGTCTGGGTGAATAGGGAAAGCCATTGTACATCAAAACACCCTCTGCAGTAGACTATTGCCAAATGGATTTCTTTGTTTTCGTGTCTATCATTAGCTGAAATCAATCAATAACAAATGACCCAATACTAATCAATCAAGAGTTCAAGAAGTGTGTTTTCAGATGTAGCCAGGTTCAGGAAGCCAGTCCCTCAACCCAGATGACAGAAACGCACCTAATTTTCATTTTGTTTTTCTCAACAGTTCAGAGATTAGTGTCGGATTTGGATTTGTCATGCTCATATTGATCCTTTGATCCTTTGATGAGTTTGTTGAATAAATGTAAGAGAGAACAAGGCTTGATTATTGGCTGAGGAGATGAGCAAGGCACAGTACCACGTGGCTTGTGGTTGGCTAAGTGAAGAGTGGGGCGGGGCCACTGTTGGGAGACTTGGAGGAGCCAAGTGCCTTCCAGTCAACAGTCAGGTAACAAACGTCCCTTGTGCCATGAAGCTCAATCTAACTGGATTTGATTTGGGGAAACCAAATTGAATCAAAGTATAGTTAAAAGTTGAACTTCACTAATCACATTTATTTTTGAATTCATTCATTCAACAAATTGACTGATAAATATGATTATATGATTTACTGTATGCAGTTCAGATAAATCTCTGCTGGCACTACTATCTTTCCATGTAGGAGTTTTTATCCCTGTTCCTTGAACAAGCCAGCAGATTAAAGGCTTTTTCTCTTTTTAAGATTTTAAAGTTTTCCAGTGGATATCCCTTAATGTAACACTGTTTTCCTGCGTCCGTAAAATTTGCTTGACAGTGGAAACATATTCTAGAGACAGAGAGTGAGAGAGGGACAGCCGGTGAGGGAGTCCCACTGGAGGTCCTGATGATCTTTGATCCCTGTAACCCCCCCACCACCACCTCCAGTCTGCTGTGGGACATTGGGGGCCTCAGGCCTGCTGAGTATGTCTGTCCACTGCCTATGGAGGGGGTCCCAGTTTCAATATGGGCTTCTACAATTAACCCTCCATCTCCCTCTGTCCGACTCAGGCCCCCCAACACACACACACACACACACACACACTCTGAACATCATCCTCCTGAGTGATGGAGTCAGCTGGGCTCGTCTCAAAGGCAAAGGGAGGGGGGTCTCTTCCACCCCATTTCTCTCCAGCCCTCCCCATCCTTTAATAAGGCCTTTCTCTAGGTGTCAGAAGGAGATGGGAGAGGGGCCCACGGGAGGGAGGTCAGGGTCACCAACAAAAGAAGTTATACTTGCTTAGACTCACTGGATGTCCAGCTCTGTGGAAAAAAAATTGACTCTTTAAAATGGTTTTGGTGGTAAGAGCGAGCCCCTATGGTTCCCGTTTAGTTTGAATGTGAAGAAAACATTGAAAGCGAAGGATTGACGCTAAATGTGTGATGCATTGACACGAGAAAAGGTAACCCCTGCATGTCTTTCTCTCTACACACACACACACACCATTCTCTCAGGCCTTTTGGCTCCTGGGGGGTGTTAAACTTGCACTGTTTTATTAGTTGTAAGGCATCCATCATGTACGGGGAGCAGTGACCTTCTCAAATTCCTACCCATGATTAAATACCAGAAACAGCCTTTCAGGGTGTGAGCTAATAGACAGTTTCAGTACACACAGAGCAACCTTTTCCACAGGGGTCAAGTTATTAACACTAGAAGGGGAAAAAAAAAAAGCAGATGGCGATCTTTCTTTCTCATTGGAGCGGGACGGGACTTGTTGAGAAGGAGTAGCGATGTGGTTAATGGCAGCCATTAGTTTTGCTGGCGCTCAACGTGTAGCGTATTAAAAGTGATATGTGCTAATTCCCCAGACTCAGGGCCAGTTTAATTAAGAATACTGTTGAGGAAGGAAGTCACACTGAGGTGGAAAATGGGATTATAATTCTAAAGGAGGGCAAAAAAAAAAAATCCCAGTGTAGGCAAATGTCAAGGATTAAGGCGAAAACCACAGTGAGTGTTTTGGGGACATAACTTTCCCACACAAGCATGCACACACACACACACACACACACCCAAACGCTCACACACTCTGTCGCAGGAGTTATTATTAAACGTTTTTCACAACCGCCGTGTTGCTCACACAAAGAGTGGCTTGTCCGAGTGTGTTTGCTCAGTTTATTAAAATAGCCGCTGCACTAAAGTGATCAAACCCCCAAGTTCACCTTCTAAATCTGAGTAGTCACTCTAAAAATATTTAATACGCACCATCAGCGCAAAACCAACAAGCTGCCTCTCACCCTCCCCTCCTGCCTTTTAAAACAACACACACAGACTCTGAGGAATGCGACCATATCTCCCAGATAAATCCAGGCTTTTGATTTTCTGCGATGCCTCTCATGGAAAAACGCCCCACGACGGCTCTGCGTGGAATGCGTCTCGATGTTTGCCTCGCTTGTACGTGACCGATATTTTTTTTGTTGCTTTTAAAAAAAAAAGTGAATGCAGACATTGTCTAGTGGAGGGAAAGAGGGCAATAATGTTGGTGTTGTGTTGGCTCAGGCCTCCCTTTTGCCATGTGAGGCTTTATCTTCTTCCCTCATCAGGCAAAGTCTGCTCTGGGTTATTATTGCTGACCTGGGTCCTTTAGCCAGGGGAGAGAAAGCTTTTAACCCCTCTATAATTTCCAGACTGTGTACATCATGCTTTAACTGTGTACACGCACTAGTAAGCTCTGACCATTACTTGCTGGACTGGAACCAAGCCATTCCTCGACACCGTATCCCGACTGGAAACTTTTCTAATAAACGCTTTCCGCTAGTGTAAATACTTAATCCCACGGTTTGCACGTCACCAAAATAAAGGCCCCCCCACTTCAGCCCCCTTGTGTGGAGGAATAAGCGAAAACATCCCCGTTCGACTCCCCCCCAAAAACAAACCCGACATTCATAACATCCACCAAATAAACGAGCGTCATCCCTCTGAACTCGGGGGGAGCCGTGTACAGTGTAACACAATCCGCATTCAAAGTGTCGGTCGCACAGGCCTTTACTCTGTCCCTCAGCGGTGCCCTCCCAGCCGACTCCGAAAAATGACACACTCAGAGCAGCACTGTCATCCCCTTGTCCCGTTCTCACCCCAGCCCTTACCTCCTACCCCCACGCCTTGCCACGCCTCCCCTTTCATCCAAAGAAAGTGGCCATTGTGTGGGCAGTTTGTTGTGAAAGAGGGGTGCAGTAATGCCCGGCCGGCGGGTGCTGAGTTTCCGTCTCGGAAGAGAGATCACCGCTGGCTTGTTGTGATTTTTGCTTTGGTTCAATACTCAAAGGATGCCCTCGCTAGGTAATCTCCAGGACGATTTCAGTGTAGTCTGTGCTAGTGCATTGTAGCTGAGAGAGATAGTGTATCTGTCACACACCAAGCTCATTTAAGCTTTTTATTAGGGTAGTGAAGGCTGATTTGAAAGAATTTGCCTTTAAACCAATTGCACCAAACAATGTGCTTGTAAGCTTGCTTCTGCTTTACTACTTACTACTGCTTTGTACGAGGATTTGACTCGTAAGACTTAAACCCCTTTTTACAAGAATATCACCAGCACGCCCTTACAAGAGTTGATTCTTCACAGTATGCGCCTGACTTTTATTTTTCCCCTCTTTCCTTCCCCGACGCCTCTGGAAAATCCTCTTCAGCAGGGCACACAAAGCCTGTCTTCACTGTGGAGGGGAAGGAAGCTGCGGGAGACTGGAATACCACGGCTCCCCGCGTCAGAGATTCAGAATGGAAAGTCATTATAATCGCCACGGAGGCACTGGCATAATATTTACGGTGTGTGTGTGAACACACTGGTGCCCAGGCGCTCGCTGTAGGAAATATTTCCCAGCGTCTTGGCCCAGGATGGGACGGACCAGCACCCATCAGAGTCCCGCTGTGCCGCGTGCTGTCAGCCAATGTTGTCGTGGTGACGGGTCGCCAGGTTTCCATGACCCTGACACCAATGCCCCATCGCCCCTATACACACACCCTTCAGGAGGCTGGCTGGCATGTCTGCTGGCTGACACAGAGTTCCCGTTTTCAAGTGACACCCTTTGTGTTATGTTTATTTATTGGTGACGTCTGAGCGTAGTTCTGTCTTACTTCACTTCAATGTGCCACACTGTCCAATCTGGGATGCCTTTCTTCCCTCCCCTTTTCTTCCCGGTGGTCTCGGCTGGCGGAGGACCACTGCAGGAGGGAGATGAGTTTCTGTCTTTGAAGTTGAGCGCCCCTGAAAGGAGGCCCAGCTCGGCCTGAGTGACAGAGCCCGCCTGTCTGTCAGACATCAGATAGACAGGTCACCCGTTTCCCTCCACCCCACCCCATCCTTTTACACCCCTCCTTCTCTCCCTCTCAACATCAAACTTTGATTTTTTTGAGCTTGTAATTAAAACCAGGCAGGCTGCAACAGAGGTGAGTTGTTTGGGCTACAGACGTGCTGCTGGGGGCAAAGGCCGAGTCAGGTTTGAACCTCCTTTTGTGGGAAGGGACTTGGCCCGGTGAACCAGGGCACAGACTCCATGTAGGATGAAAAGATGAAAGGGAGGAGGGGAGGGGGTGCTGAGCTAAACTCACTTCTCATTTCTCAGAATCAGCCTATCCATCTCTAAAGGTGGGGATTTCAAATGCTGGCACACAATTTGTATATGTGCAGTAACAGAATGAAACGCCTGCACACTTTTATCGTATGTATTTGGATACTTTACGTACAGTCTACCAACTCTACTAATCTGTATGTGTGTGTGTGTGTGTGTGTGTGTGTGTCCATGTCTGGGAGGACTGGGAGTGTTGCAAGGCCTGGCGACACACAACGCAACACTCAAAGATCTGAAGTGGTGACTCATGTAAAAGCTTCAAGGAACGAAGACGTGGGAGGATATAAGGTACAATCAACTAAAAAGCATGCACACCATTGATTTCCCCCTGTGGGAAAACTAAAACAGGAAAAAGGGACGACACACTCACATCTTCAAATTGAGTATTTCAGACCATTTTATGGGGAGTTTCCTAAGGGACTCCATATTGCGGCATGTATCTTCACATCCTTAAGTACTAGTGAGTAAACATAACCAAACTGTCCTTGGGTCTTTGTTTGTCCCACCCGTTAAAACATGACATTTATGGGCTTGGTGTTGCTTTTCATTGGGGCTTTTAGCTCCATTAGTCTCTTAAGTTGCCCTTTTATATGTCTGAGAGTGTTTATCTAACTATGTTGACTAGGCAGGATGGAGGGAAGGGCAGGGAGAGAGGCAGATGCAACACAGCATGCCAAAACTAGTCACTCAGCAGTCTATCAGTGACAGGCCATCAAGTCTGAAACGTCGAGGTAAGCCTCTTGGCTGGTGAGGCCCCCACCCTTCCCCTCAACTCCAATCTCTACAAACATTGGCTGGTTACATTCACTAGTCCTCTAATTGCTAATTGGCCTAATGGATGTGAACCCAAGTGCCTGTGGTTGTCTAAGCCAAGGGCGGAGGGGGAGAAAAGGGGGTATAAGGGTGGAGGTCGCACTGGAGACCCCCCTCAGGGGAATTTCAGCCGCGTCTGAGCACTTTACAGGATTATTTAGGCTAACTTTCATCTCCGTTGCCGGGGCTCGGGCTTGCAGAGTGATCTGACCTCGCGACCCCCGCCCCTGTCCCTCTCTCTCTTTGGAAGTAAAAATTCCAACATGTGAAGTGTCTCTCCGAACCGTAGTCTCATAAGTATCATTCTGGCTAAGCTCCCTGGCAAGACTTGCCCCTCGACCAAAAGACGGGGTGTCATTAGTGGAGCAAAAACCCACAAGGTCAAGTTTGTACAAAGGCCTTCTTCAGGGAGGCTGAGAGGAGCTTCTCTGCTGAGCTGGAGGAGGTTCTCTCTGTGGGACGTCTCGGTTGATCATAGCAGGATGCCAGTGTCAATAATTCTTGCTTTTTCATGTTCAGAGAATTTCCACCGCAAGATGTGGCCTCGTGCAGACAATGTCTTGCATATGGGTGATGGCAGAAGATTTTCTCATTTCTTATAACAGTGAATGTTGAATGTTTTATGAACATATAATTACATGTGGTTGTGCTCAATGCAAAATTGTTGCAAGGCCAAAACTTTTGACAATACTACAATAAACTACAATTTATACAGTGCAGTATTACAAGGTTGCAAGAAATGGTATGTAATTGCTATGATATATATATAATATCCTAATCTGACATATCTGTTCACTAAAGAGTAACATTATATAAACCGTCTCCTGATGCCTAATCATCTGGGTAAATGTTGGAGATCGGTATGCAGCCTCCCCCCCACTGCTCTTACGTCCTTATGAAGGAATGTAATTGTATTTTGGCTGGGCCTTTCAGCATGTGTATCAGATATTGACTTGGTGTGGGAATATGAGGGGTGGTGGGAGGGTCCTAGAGGCGAGGGCCAAGGGAAAGGGGGGGGGGTAAGAGGGCATTGAAACTACAATGGATGGGTCAGGGCTAGGCTTGGGCTAGGGATTGAAACTTTGGGACGAGGTGGGTAAGCTCACAGGTTACTCTCCTTTTTAGGCTGACATGAATACAATACAGAAGACAATGGGGTGCATGAACTTGGGCAGAGCGAATCCCTGGAGTCACTGCACAGATTTTCTGATTCAGCGTCTGCTTAAGAGACAGAACTGAAACCACTGTTCAGCTCTCTGCCTTTCATTTCCCAAATACTGGACCCACATTAGCAAATTAGAAAAATAATCATTGTCCACATGTAGGCATTTCAGGCTAAATGAAATAGTGAGAGAGAACTGAGAGAGAGAGAGAGAGAGAGAGGGGCCCCGTCTTGCCAACACACAACTGGGAGCTGGAGTCGGGCTTGGCCCTGTTGCCAGGATACCAGGGTCACCCCCTGTGGGCGGTAGTGTTCACTGGCCAGTCTCTGGGACGGAGAAAGAGAAAGGGGAGGTAGAGCACGAGTGCTGATCAAAGTTTAGCCAGTGCCCTGCTGCTCTCCAAATAAATCCCCCCACCGCTGGGCTCTCAGTGCCGGCCTTGTTTCAATAAGTCCCCCTTATTGTACACACAGCCAGGGGTCTTTGAGCCAAGCCATTCACCGTGAGCTTCCCAGAGGATTACATATCTAAATATATGGTGTGAGAAGAGCCACTGCCATGTGTGTGTGTGCGTATGTGTGTGTGTGTGTGTGTACACGTTTGTATACACATATGTGCATGTGTGAGGGTTGTTTAGTGATTGTGTTAAATTAACCAGAGCTGAAGGGGATCAGTGCGTCGAAGGGCCCACCTCACACTGGCTGCCCAGGCATTAGTGGGAATTTACCAGTGATCCTACTGTGCAGCCACTGGGCCTTTTGGTTATCACAACTTCAACCATACTGTTGCCAGAGAACTACCCATGTTTTCACAGAAACGTAGAATTATTCTTCCTTCTTTTATGTGTCCTCGAGTTTCTGCAGCAACTTGTGTCTCTGGATATGGAGGTCGCAGGTCTGGCCCAGTGAGCGGTGGAGCAAAGCCCCGGGGAGCTGGACACATTTAACGGTAAAGTAACACCCGCTCAGTAGGTGAGGCATTTTCTTGATACCGCAATACTCCTGGGGTATAAAGGAGAGAGGAGCATTGCTTCTGAGGTTTCCCTGTAGATATGGGTCTAAACTAATAGGGGGTTGGGGCTCCTACTGTCAAGCCTGATGGAAGCCAAACGCCGCAATGAGTAATTTCATAAATATAGTGGCAGGTGGGAGTTGTTGGACATGCCTACTCTCTCCTTTACAAATGGTGGGTAATGTTCCTGACCTCCTCACCTCGCTGGGGGCCGCGGCAGCTGGGGCGCCTCAACCTATACAACTTATACTGTTGACTCTCTTGGTGTGTGTGTGTGTGTGTGTGTGTGTGTGTGTGTGGATGTGTGTGCCTGTCTGCTGATATAGATTGCCCGACTTTTCCTTTATCCCAGACCATCTTTCAAATCCGCCACACACAATCTCCCACACGAACAGTTGCACAGCCCTCTCCCAACCCCCTGCTTTACTTCCCTACTGTCATCCTCTATCTACCATTAGAAACAAGTCAGCCTTGTTCAGTACATCCCTTTCTCCGTGAGCTCTTCGCACTGACACTGTCACTGTTGTGCCTCTGTGGTAGGGTGGGATAAATCACCGCCTTACCGCTCGGTGTAAACATGTCAGCATGTCTCCTGGAGGGGGTGTGAGGTGATCCAGGGCTACTGAGGTGATGGGGTGGGGGGGTGCTACAGCGGCTGGTCAGCCTGCCTGCGGATAGAGTGGAGGTCATCTGAGATACAAGGTCTGACGTCGAGGTCAGGAACGCAAACCTGGGCTTAGCCTTGTAAATCAAACCATACTGCCGGAGGCGAGACAGCACCTCCATAACTACTAGTCAGAGGCTCACCACAAGGCGGTCGCCATAACAGCAGCATAAAGGCGACATAGGAAGCAGAAACAACTTGGAATGTGTCGTGTGTCCTTGACCATACGGAGAGAAAATACGAGTCTGAGTGCTGCCGCGATCCTAACGTCATGTCTTAGAGCCGCCGAGCAGCAGAGAGGAGAGGCAGGAGGTCAGGCGACGTGAGGGAGGGGATACTGTCATGTCTGCCGCCACTGAGTGCCAAAGGAGAGGAGAGAGGGGAAGAGAGAGGGAATGAAAGAGAGTGAAGAGAGGAAAAAAACTAGAGGACAATAAAGAGAGGTAGTAGTGAGAGAGAGAGAGAAAAACAGACACGAGGACGACAGAAAGAGCAAGACAGTAAGTGGGTGGCCGAGACAAAGAACAAGAGAACAAAGAGACTCTCTCCTGAACACTCATCCCCGCAGCCTGTGGCCAGATAGCGATGTGTAATAAGATGTTACAGTACATGGCTAATGCTTGCCTCATGCGGAGAGACAGAGAGGGACAGAGTGTCTCCATATCCTCAGGCCACAGGGGTCAGCTCATTACGGCTATGCTTCCCTCCCCGAGACACTCGGGCTCTTTGATGAGGCCGAGGGCTCCATGACAGCCACGAGGACCCAGATAAACTGACAATCTCTGCCCACTAAAAGCCCCTCTTGTTTGGGTCAGGGAGCGTGGAAAAGGGTGGGGGGGGGGTAGGATGGCAGGGGTCCAATGTGGGACTCAAGAGGAAAGAGAGCTTCAGTACTGATATGGAGGCTGGGCTCATCTTGTGACCTCCAGCAGTGAGGATCTAATGCTGCATTCACATTGTTTTCAATAGGAGAGTAGCGTTGGGCTCGTTACTCACAAAACGTATTCCTCTTTATTTGCTACTAATTTGAAAAGTAATAATATTACTTAGAAGTAATTTGTTACAGTACTCGTTAGATTACTTTTCTGTTACCCCCTCTTGTTGTTTCCTCTTACCTTCACACACCTCGCCTGAGAGCCTCCGTGAACAAACTAAATACTGCAGCTCAGCTTGTAGTACCTGCACATGGTTTACAATTGACAACAATATTTTTGTCATATTTTTAATTGATGAAATCAATGTAATAAAAATAAAAAGTCAAAATAATCTATCTTTAATCCAAGCTAGCTACGCGACGTGTCCTTTAGATGGAGATTGTCTTATTAAACTTAAATGTGAGATGACAAAAGTAATGTTATTTCTCTGATTGGTCACTGTAATATTATTACTGAAATTTCAGTTGTAATTCGTACCACTACTGGTTACTGATCAAAATAATATTATTACTGAGTAAAGAATAACTGCCCATCACTGTCAGGCAGCTCCCACAGGCAGTAGTTGAGTTTTCCCATGGTTTGTTTCTTTCCATGACGAAGACAAACTGGATGTTGAAAAGCACTATGAGCTGTAACTAACTGTGTACCCACATACGTTTGGGCATGTGCTCTTATTGTATCCGCTTCCAACAAAGATGAAGTGGCGAGTAGGCAGGAGTTTTTCTCTTCTGACTGACCATGTTGGAGTCTAGAGAGAAAAAGATATCCTGCCAAATTTTGGTTTGGCTGATCCATTCCAGCTCCCCGCTTTGCTTCCTCTTCATTTTCAGTGGGAATAGTATTTAATAATGTTTTGCAAAATCTAACCTATTTGGCATTTTGAAATAAAAATAAAAATTGGAAATGAACACTCAATACTATTCAACAAGACAGTTTTTTATCGAATCAATATAAATATTTATCAAACTCACTTTGGAAATGAAACGGCTTGTACTTTTGTGTTTTTCAGTTTGATATTGTGGTTGGCTGCTTTCCCACAATGCCGACTGTCAATGTGCCAATGTGAACGCAAAGGAAGCAGCCCACTCACCAAGCCCATGCAGTGTGTTGCCACTGTGGGACCAAAGGGACCGTGACACATGAGGCAACAAACTTTTCCATAGCAAGCTGTGTGCTAAAACGTAAAAGAATGGACACTGCTGACACTGTTTCCCTGACTGTCTCTCTGTGACCTTAAAACTGTTATTGACTTTGCATAGTCAAATACTCAGAGGCTCCCGCTCTGTTTGTTTGTCAGTATCTCTGTCTCTTTTCCGCCAAGCTGTCTCCAACGGACCTGCCGATATGTCTGGGAAATACATAAACACAGTCCCATGCGGTCAGCATCACTGATGTCATTGCCTGGCTTTGTCGCATGCAGCCTGGACAGTGGACAGAGGTCACAGCGGTCACATTTTGGACATAAAAAGACTCGGTCAGCCCCGAGGTTATGAAGATAGCAGGTCAACTGGCCAAAGGCTGAGGTCACTTATCGCACTCATGCAGTTCTTTCATCCTTTCAAACTATGAAACAAAAGGATCTGTAGGAGCTCAACCAGCTCTGAAAGATATCTGTTTGACAAAATATGTCTGATTGACTCATGGTTCATTGCCTTTCACTGGGAGAGGTCCTAGCACGTGTGTCATCATTTGACAGTTCATGAGCTGGCCAAAAAAACCTGCTCACCCTAAAATCATGAGGATACAAATTATCTTTCTGGCAAGAGGATAATCACAACCAGGCTCATGGTTTCCTTGACACGGAGGGAACCCATGAATTTCTTAATTAAATGTGCAGTTCCTCCCTCTATCCTGCGGGTGGCAGTCACGAGCAGACAGGGTGGCCAAGCCCGTGAGAACAGAAGGGGGTTTCTCATCTTCCATATCAGTTCTGCAGAATGTGTACACAATAGAGCGCAGCAGCGTGGCAGTTTGAACTCCTGATCCGGCAGGCTAGATGTTGCTCTGGCAGGCTTTCTGCTGCACGTATCAGATGGTCTTTGTAGTGGCTGAGAGCTTGCATCAAACTCTATGCTGCTCCTGCGTTCATTTAAAAGAAATAAACGCTTTGTACTTGCTTCATTTTCCAAGTTCGTTTTACTTGGAATAGTAAATGTACCCCGAAAAGCTGAAACGGCGAGTTATCTTTTAATAGATTTCCGGGCGTGTAAACAGATAAAACCAAACAGAAAAACCAGTTACAACACTTCATCCAATCAGCGTTAGGTCCGTATCTCCTGCTTCCTGCCAGAGCTTGGAGGCTAATCGATCAAAGGCAGGCTAATCCCCACTCTGTGTCCCGTCTGAGTCTGTGTGAAGCAGCCAGCGCTGAGGGGGTTTATCGGGAACAGATGACCTCTGACCCCGAACTGACTGCAGGTCCCGAGACAGG
>CABFOQ010002294.1:6563-21984 GCA_900660455.1 Gephyroberyx darwinii | reverse complement strand
TAACTGTGTGCATGTGAGGTCTGTCATTCATTAGGAATGCCATGGGCCGGGCAACTCTTCTGACGCTGCCCAATAAAAAGATCAGTGGAATCACGCACCTCTATTTACAATGACTTCTTACTCTCTTCTCATTCTTTCCCTCACTTAAACATTCTCTCTCCATCCTTTCTTCTCTTTGACTAAAATGCCATAAGGACAGAAAGATGAAAAACTATTTTTGGAGAGGTCCCATTGTGTTACCTCTGATGATGCACAAAAATGGTGCCACAAGTGAATATAGTTATCTATTAATATTCTCCTACCCATTCACCGTTCATGTCTTGTGGCAGCTTTTCAAGGAGCCAGTATTTTTAATTTGATGAAATACAGATTTAATGTATTTCTGAAATCTCCATTTCTCCTTTGTGTGCTCCACTGCTTCCATCACAAAGGTTGTGAATCAAACATTACTTCAGCCGTCGCTTGTAAGGCACGCCATTGATTTCTCATACTGCACTTTAATTATGTAAAGTTTAAGTTTTCAGTTAAAACTCAGGGCTGATCGCTTTGTTTAATTGGTAAGTCTATTGGAGTGATACCATTAGCTTCATCTCAAAGTGGAGATGGGAGAAGGTGTTTTCTTAAATATGCTAGCAACTCTTTAGTTGAACCTTGACCCGCTAAACTTTGGAACATTTTACAATTACGCCCTCAGAATCAAAACATGTAACCTATTGCTGTAGTGTGAAATCATTTCCCCACGCCATGTTAATATTTGATTTCATTTTCTGACTTCTTTTGTGTGGTGTTAATGTAACTATTGATAGACTGACAGCATGTGATGAGTGTGAAATAGACAGATTTGATGCTTCTATCAGTTTCTGTGCTATGCTATGCTGTCGGTGTTTCACACCAGAAAGATGGGCAGTCTTTCTCTGGCCTGGGGCTAACACAGTTCTGATTCATCCATAAACCATACACGCTGGGCATAGTGCCCACTGCTGCCAACTACAAAAGGTCTGCTCTGTGCCAAGCCTTTTAGCAGTACAAACATACACACACAAACACAAGCAGAGAAGACATGCAGATAGATACAGTATGCCAAAGTGTGCACATGCAGCACCACAGACAGATAGACAGACAGGCCACAGCATGCGCTCACACACACACACACACACACAAACACACACACACACACATCTACACCCCTTAGCGGATCCACACTCTGTGCCAGTCTCTATGCAGACAACTTTGTCATAATCAATTCATTTCATCAACCATGCAACTTTCCATCCCCGACTGGGGTACGAGCTGTCATGGCAACAGAAGAAAACAACCGTCACAGCAAGAGGGCTGGTTTGTAGGGATGAGCTGAACCAGAGCAGAGATGCAGCAGACGTCTAGTCTGAAAGAATTAGTCATGAGTGTGCGTCCAATTACCATGAAGTTCAACACTGTAGCTGACAAAGGACATTAAAACACTGAACAAAAACAGTTCTCTTCACTGTGCTTAAGAGGATGGACTGTCACAGAAAATTAAACACAACACGCAGGTGGCAGAGAAAACTAGAAAACACATGTAGTATACACACAAATTTCGCTTGGGAGGACAATAAACTATCTATCTATCTATCTATCTATCTATCTATCTGGAATCAATAGCCTCAAATCAATAACTAACCTTGGATATGGATCTTGATGAAGATTTGAGACCAATGCCATTATATCAGCTTTGTTAAGCATAGGCCCCTTATCTGAGAACTGAAGTCGTTATATACTGTATAGCAGATTATACAGCTATATAAGGCTGTAGATTGTAGATTAGACTGTGGAGGACTGGACTGTGTAGATTATTTATTTATTGTATATAATATCATGACTCCATTATTTAGATGTACATAATGTCATGTTGTGTAGAAATAGTGTATGTCATACAAGGGAAGTAAGTCTAAGAATGCCATTTATTTAAGAGCTGAGCGATAACCAAAGATAACCCTTAGTAAATTAGTAGTGATGAGCTTGTGTCATGTCTCTCTGCCTGAAATGAGGGTTTACATACAGGTCGGATGTTCAGGAACTAGATAACCCCTGAAGGTCAAAGGGAAGCAGCTGTCCACATTTGACTTTTGAACCCTAAGGAGACCAAAGTGGGAGAGACACAGAGAGGGATAGAGAAAGGTATTTGTCAAAAAGCAGACGAGGAGCTGACCAACTTGTTTAACTCATCAGGGAGTGTGAGTGTGTGTGTGTGTGTGTGTGTGTGTAGAGGAATCCTCAAGTTACATGATGAAAACAACCATGTCAGCCTGCATACTACCCACTTTAACATTCACACAGGATTGGACTGAACACATTTAAACAAATTTTAACATAGCGTATCTGAGACCTTTTGGTTCAGGGGGAAAAAACATATCAAACTGTTAAAAAAAAGACAAGCAGGTGTGTGTGTGTGTGTGTGTGTGTACCTTGATTCCTTTATCCAAGTCTTCATTTTATTTTGCAGGATCTGTCAGCCAGGGTGTCTGCCTGTATATGCTGCCTGCACACCATCTGACAGACTCCTCTCACTTGGCAGTCCACACCATTTGGCTGCTAAGCGCAAACAGCTCAGAGGCTAAGCTGCTGACTTGTAAATCCAGGTGTCTCTGTAAAATAATACCGCTTGGTAAAAGTTGGGAATGGGAATTTTGACTAACTTCAGAGTCAATCAAACTTCAGCTGTCTCAGAGAATAGATGCCAAAACCAGACGGAAGTGATGGCTCTTTTACTGTGAATGCCTAAAGCAACCTAAAGTACAACCTAGGTGGCAGTAGATGATTTAACCCTTTTTCCCTGATTGAGATTGATGTATATTTTATATGTGAATGTATGTTTATATTGATGAGCCATGGAAATTTTGTATTTTAGTGCAATGCTGCATGATGGTTAAAGTACATTTATGGCACTTGTATGTCACCCAGCTGATCCACTTATCAATTAATCATCCCCATCACTTCTAAAAACACACAACATGACTTGAGACCAAAGAGCAGTTGAAGTAATTGTTTTTGCAGGAATTACGCCGGTCTTAACTGTGCTCACAGAGCTGCACTGTAAAGGACAATACAGAATTTTTTCAGGAAAGCAGTATGGTAGTACACATAGTAGTAAAGTACCTTAGACTGCAGAATAGAAAGGGAAATATTCCAGTGTTTTTAGCATGTATTTATTGAGATCGGGAAAAAGATATAAGAAGAATGAAAAAGAAAAAAAGATGCACATTCATATGAACATGCATGTGAACACCATATCCTATTTAAAATAGACAATATAAGCTTGAGTTCTGATTATTAAAAGCACAAATAAGATAGTTGGCATACTGGTATTAGTCGTGATACTATGGCATGCAAACCCCTTATCCCATTGTTGCTGGTTTTCGCAGTCAGTGTAAGCTGTGTTTCTAGGGTCAGAGGATTCTGCTCCTTCATGCATACATGGGCAGCGGTGAATGGGATTTGAAGATGCATTCTGTATATTCACCCTATCCTGAATTTGACCTTAGCCAGGATATGAGCTAATATCTGGAATACTCTGTGCATGTAAAAGCACTCAATAGCAAAAAAAAGAAATTCCTCCATCAGCCAGGCGGTGAACTCAGTGGAATGTGTCTTCTTGTGTAATACCGTATCACATGCTGGCTGGGGCTGGGAGATGAAACACACACACACACACACACACACACACACACACACACAAGCAGAGACAAGACTGCTGTATGTCTGTTCAGAGCAGGTCACTGGTGCTGTGCAGTAGTACTCAATGGAATGGAAAATGGCTGGGGGCAGCCTGCAGCTATGAAGGCTGCCTCTTCTTGTGCATTATGCAAAAGTATGTGTTCACATAGAAATTCAGTACTTTTTTGCACACAAACATGACAGCCAGTAAAGGCATGGAGATGTAGATGGGGCTCAGCAATGTGGAAAAAATATGGTAGCATCATTTCATAACATAATCTACGCCACTTCAATGTGTTTCAACACCCTGTCTCTTTGGTCAGAAATCCCCCAGGCATGGTGTTTTTATCAACTGTGGATATGTTTGCCATTGTTAAAATTTTATGGAAACATAAAGACCAAACAAAATCATTAACGATTTGGCTAAATAATGAAGTCATGGTAAACATACATGAAGACACACACCCTTTCTCATACATCTATGTGCCTTTTTCTACTCACTGAACTCCACAAACCCTTACTTTCCGGGAGTAAATAGATCACAAATTCATTGGAGCTCGAGCATATGGTGAGGTCAAGGATTTCAAAGCGGGGACGCCTGGGGTTTTCACAACACTCACACAACCTTTGTCCCCATAATCCACCTCAGTCTCCTCCCTCTGCTGCAATGGTCGCTTTTGACTCTTCTCCCCCATCATCTGCTCATTGAAATTTGCCTGTTTGGTCTCATATAATATGCACAGCACAGTTGGCGGCCAAGGACAGTAATCTGTTGAATAGTCTGAGGCGCTCCCTCCTGAGGATGCTATCAAGAGGAAATATCCACTAAAGAGGAGTGGGATCACCCAATTTCATGGGAAGTGGACTGCGGGTGCACGGCAAAGGCAACAACTCTTGGGAAATGAGAGGCTGGGAAAGGGAGACGGCAAAAGACCAAGCAGGCCATATGGATAATGAGAATACAATGGAAATGCTGGTGTGATAGTAATAATTTGTTAAAGACAAAATGAAACACAGAGATGCCAAACAGAGAGAAAAAAAGAAGAATGAAAGAGGGAGAGAAAGAAAGCCAATGACCAAAAAAATGCAGCTTATTGTTAACACATGACACATTTGTGGTATGGTATGATATAGTCTTCCTGGCTATGGGGTTCGGCACTTCTCACATGAGGAAAGAGTGAGAGACGAGTTATGGAGACAACATGTAGTGGAGGTGGAGAAACAGACTGAGGAGGATAACATCTGCAGCAGGAAAGAGAAACACATGGAGGAGGAAAGAGAGAAAAGGTGAGACGGAGACAGACAGAGAAAAAAGGAGAGAGAGAAAGAGGGGAGTACAAAGGTTAAGGAGAACTGCTGTTCTTCACCTCAGGAGACTGAATGTCAAAGCCCAGGTCAATGCAGGGTCAAAGGTGAAATTGAAGTGCACACACCCACACATTCAGGCAACGCTTGTTTGATCCCACACACATAAACACCCATCCTATAAAACCCACAGCACACAAACACACACAGTGGCATCACCATTACAAGCACCGCCCCTCATAACCACACAAACACGTTAACTCCCCCACCCCATAACATACAAACAACCCAGACCTGCTGTAACCCTGGTCCCCTGAGGCTGGCATTCCCAGGCTCCAAGGTTGAGGTCAGCCCCCCCCTGGAGGGGGCAGTATTGTTCCACTAGGGGTATTTGTCTGGGCTTGCCCACCTCCACCTACTGCTGCCTGGATACAGAGAGATATTAGATGTCTTCCTCTGCCTGTCCCACAGCCTGGGGGGGACCAGCTGGATGGGGAAAACTAAACAGAGAAAGGGGTGGAGGGTTTAAGGAAGAGATACCAGAAGAGAGGGAGAAGATGCCCAGTTGCATGAAGCATCTTGATTTAAGATATTCCTTAAATATGTTGCACAAATTCACCTTAAGTGATGTACTTCAGATATAACCTTAAAGATTATGTTGTGTTTTTATCCTTAAAATTCCTTAAAATTGGTTAGGTGTTGAACAATTGTCCTTAGCAACAAAAAAAGTAAAAGTAACCTAAGGAACCATAACAGCTACTTAACAATAACAAAGAGTTTTTTTTATTTATTTATTTTTTCATGAAGGAGAATATGCCAAGAAGAATGTTCTGCAACAGCATGCTTCCTTCTCACATGCTCATCAAGTAGGATAAGCTCTCTTCCTCTGTCCAGTTCGGCCTTCTTGTCTTTTGCTTTATGGACATTATTGCTGTCGTGGCTTGTTAACTGTCATATTAGTAGTAATCAGTAACAAGCAACGGTGGAACATTCATACTATATTTAAACTACACTGTGGTAAACAGCTCAGTGTTATTCTAACCTAAGAATCAGTCTGAGATGTTTGTTGCAACTCTCTTAGCCAATTTCCTAACCTTGAAGTGTTTGTGCAGCCAACTACTGGATGGATGGGTGAATTCATGGATGGTCAGTTTGGTGCAAGGCTGAATGGCTCAAAGGATGCATGAAGAATGGATGTATTGGTGGAAGTATCGATCCCATAGAGTTAGCCTATGTTTCAATATATACAAAATATGTATTTGAAAATATTAGACACTAGAAATACATCTTCTACATGTGCTGTTGAAAAAATACAGTATACTGTGTCTGCAAGTTTATCCACAATGTGGCTACTCAAAATATATTTCAAATGAATATCATGTCTACAAGTACTTATTTTGGTTAATTTTGTATAATTGTATAATTATTACTATTTTTTTATATTTTGAAACATATCACTCAACATATTGTACATGTAAAATATATGTATTTCTTTCCGTTTGGAATGGATGTGAGTGAGCGGTAGACATCAATTTGAGTAGTCTTGTTTAGGTCCTTATTTACTGAGCAATGGAGTTTCAAAATGCTGCATTCTTTTCCACCAAACAGCCAAGATGAAGATGACAACCGTTGTGTGCCAGTTGGCATTTTTTTAAATGGAAATGTGAAAATCAGCAAGCAAGAATAAAGTAAACTCGTGCACATTTGTGCACACACACACACACACACACACACACATGCACGCACACACACACACAAAGACTAATTGTCTAGAATTTGTTTGTCATTGCACCCAGGAGGATGTCTGTGAATAACAATGTCAGATTCACAACAGAGCGGTATTTAAATCAGCTAAACAGCGAGAGAGGAGAGGAAGAGAAGAGTAACACCCCTGGAATAAAGCACTTTATCAAAAATCAAACATTGCTGGAAGAGACTGCACTTCTTTTTAACGGGGGAGCAAAAGACTTAGACCAATGTGTTTGTGTGATTTAGACATCCAGTACTCGCCACTAGTGAGCACATGGTCGGGTATCTGAGGTGTGTTAGTCTGGTGGGACTAAATCACCTATGACTCATGATGGCTAATGAAGTATCTCAATGCTACAGGTGTGTCTCCTTCAAACATGGATGACTGGTACAGAAAGATACACGTCTATATCAGTTATATGAATAGAGACTGACTCCATATACAAGTAGTAGTAGTTTGAACCTCTCTGTATATCTGTATATTGATGAATGGTGAGTTCCTTGGTATGCACAGTGTATTGATTATTGCAATTACACACTATTATGGTTCCATTATTCGCACAGGCTGTCTTTAATTACACTAGAGAGCAAGCGGAGGAGTGAAAGAGGAGAGGGAGAGAGAGGTAGTAAAGATAGATAGATGAAGAGAGACGCTGTGCTTAACTAATTAAAACAGAAACTTTTTTTGTTTCAGCGAGTTGACAGGGAATGAATATGGCAGGGAATTAATCTGACCGCAGGGAACACAGTGAGGAGTCACACACACACACATACATACACACAGGGAGGTGCAGTGAAGAGTGCCGTTGCCATAGTTACTGACTGTGGCGCCACATCATGCTGCAGAGTTAATGCAGAGGTCTATGTGTGTGTGTGTGTGTGTGTCTTACTTAAGCTTTCATTATATCACAGCCGTGACCTATTCCAACATCCACTACACACACACACACACACACACACACACGCACACGAGAGAGAGACAGAGAGACAGAGAGAGAGAGAGAGAGAGAGAGAGAGAGAGAGAGAGAGAGAGAGAGGCTACAAGGATAACTACAAGGGCTCTCATTGAAATAGCTAAGACTGCCATCGGTAACAGCTTCCAATCTGTTAGCTACTACCCTTGAGTCGAAGCACTATCAATGCTGATGTGGTGGGTGATAATACTAAAAAGAAACGATTTTGGCAAGTGAAGGTAAGCCCTTAAATTCAAGTCAAGGCCTAAAGAGTATATTCCTTCAGCTGTATGTATGAATTAGGAACATGTAGTTACATAACCTGATTAAATAAATTCTTACAAGTATATTATGAACACTGCCTGCAGTGATTTGTGTGTGTGTGGCTACATGCATGCTCACATGTTACAGTAAGTGAGTCAGTGTGTGGAAGAGAAAAAGAGAGAAAGAAAGAAAGAAAGAAAGAGAGTGATAAAAGTAGGAGAAAGGGAGTTGGGAGAGAGAGAGCCCAGCACAGCAGCTACAGCACTAGGTCATCTATAACCTACTCCAGTATACTCACAATCCAAGACTACAAGGACAAATCCAAACCACATGGGCACTGTCCACTCATAATCCTGCAAAACCTAACCATTCTCCACCATAGGCTTGCATTCATTAACAGTGGGAACATCTTCAAAAGACAAAACTCACAAGCAGATTCAGTGATGTGAGATCATTTTCATGCTTTGAAAATGTTATATATACCAGTTCTGAATGTCAAATGCTATTGATTCAGCGTCCGTTCATCAAAGCACCTAACCTCTATTTATATGTCTTAGTAAGTGGAAGTGATCTCTAATAGGTATAGTAAGGCTAAACTTTGACCTTTTGGCGTCTGGCATATGGGAGTTGTGGGAAAACAGGTTCTACATGAGAAAGCCAAGGACCAGTGTGCAGAGGACCATCGAAAAAATAGAGAATGTCATTTAAGCTTTGTAGGAAGGATGTATGTGTGTGAGTCTAAGAATGAAATGAATAGGTGTGTCCCTGCTGTTCTTTTACATTGCACACTCTGAAGGTTAGCTGCCAAGTTTACAGCTGTCCCTGTAACATATCATCGTGCTTTCACAGACTATTTTCCAAGTCCATCCACACCCTCATAACCCTCCCTCTCTCCTCCTCTGCTTTTCACAAGACATTTTAAAGGGATAATTCACATTAAGGGACACTAGCTGTAACTGCTGACCCATAACTAGTAACAAATCACTGTCGCTGTAAAAGTAAGAATATAATTGAACCCTTGCTATTGTGCTTTGAAGTGTAAGGCTCGTAAGGCTTTGTTATGGTTGTGTCCACCTGGTCAGAAGGCCTGGTGCCTCAGCAGAGCCACAGAAACAACCGAGGGTGATGCTAGCTGACTCGGAGGGCGGGGGAGAAGGGACGGAGGGGTTAAACTGAGTTCAAGTCCACGGTAAACTTTTGGAAACAGAGTGTATGAAGAATTTGATTCCAAAGTAAGATATCTGACTGATTTGATTTGAAAATGTGGCAGCTACTGTAACAAAATGATTGGAGGCGTGAAACTAAAGCTCACTACTGAATATGATTAAAGTTGTTAGCTATCTGAAGACACATCACTTACAAAATAGTAACATTTTAGGGGATATAATCATTTGTATTTTTGAAGTATATATATATATATTTAAAATCCAAAATAATATATATAAGGGGTCAGATTCAATGTTAAAATTGTACACTTTTGGCTGTATTCTAGTGATCAGGTGAAACAGTATACATGTGCCTGTGATGTCAGATCAGACTTATGATCTTTGATATGTGTTATACCCTCTATCTGTAATGCTTTTGAGTAATGTCACAGTTACTGTAGATAGACGCTTTCTTGAGAAAGGTTCTAAGAGACAGTAACATCATTGAAATTGGAATGTATTTATTGAAAGTGTCTCACAGTTCTATGAGCAGGCTGCACTTTTTTTTTTTTTAATAAGAAGTGACCTTGGTGGGAATCAAACCCCTAGCCCTTGCAGTATTAGTGCTAGCCTGTACCCATTGAACACAGGAACACAGCTACATGAGACCAAGTGTACCATATCAGAACCAGGGCTGCTCTTCACTCAGTGAATCAAAGTGATGCTGGAGTGATGTTAATTCAATTTCTTTTGCTAGCCTTTTTTTTCTTACAACATCCTGTCCAGAAATAAAATAGAGATTAATGCTATCTCTCCTCCTAGCCCATTTCTTACAAAATCCTTTAAAAGATTGACTCATAACATTGGGCGTTTCTGCTTTGTGAAAATTGATAATGTGCTTCTGCATATCTATCCCATAATAACTCTTTTCAACCTCGGCAAGACATTAATTTCATATGCAAGCTATTCTTTGTTTCTCCCAGAAATTATGCCCTCCTTTTCTCTCTGATGAAAAGTGATACTGTCTCAGGAGTTATGTCTATATGAAAAGGTGTGATATGTTTCAGGTTTTCAGCACCTGTCAAAGTGAGGGATGATTGAGAATTTCAATAGACAGAATGGTGCATAATACACACATATGTTATACAAGGGTTATACACAGAGAGAGAAATACAGGTGTTGCCAGTCCCACAATAAAAATAAACTACTGCATGTACTTCATGCAACAGTGATTTACTGCTTCACCATCAGAATGCACACAGAACTATTTAGCAACCATGGATTTTACAACATACCTATTCACTTTTCAACTAGTTCAACCAACGTAGGAGTCATGGAGCATAGATGAATGAGATGGGGGAACTAGGATGTACCACTGCAGACAGGTAGACACAAAGACTGAAAGACAGACAGTCAAGCAGATGGGAAGACATCAAGAAACAGATAGACAAGCAGGTAGGCAGGCAGAGGGTAGTCTGTCCTCATGTCCTCATCTCTACCCCATGTTATATCCTTGTGCGGCTCTTTAAACTTAAAACCTTTTACAGACAAATCAACTGACACATTCACCCTGCATGTAGTTGTACTGTGCATCCAGTGTCATGCTTATGTACAGGAGGTCAATGTATTAGTCGAAGATGAGCAATAGGTAAGGGGTGAATACTGCTGTGTAAGTAGGTTAGACCCCTGGGGCCCTAGAGACACTGCTGGTGGTGGAACTGTCTTGTCTCAAACTGCCAAAGAATTATGACAGTGTTGCAACATCTGCTGCCTGAGAGGGAGAAAGATGTGATGGATGGCCAGGTGTGTGTGTGTGTGTGTGTGTGTGTGTGTGTGTGTGTGTGTGTGTGTGTGTGCGGAGAGGTTTGAATGCATACACACACATACACACTAAGAAACAAAGGTGCATATATGTACATACACAGGCGTCCACAAACAGACAGATTGACTCACCACTTAAATAAGCAATGCATCTGTGACAGATGACAATTTCAATTTACTATGAATCACCAATGAACGATGTGCAAAATGCACACACACAGAAGCATTTGTGGGCGTGTGCACAAACACACACACACTCTGTCTCTCTCACTCTTGTTTGGCTCACTATTTAATACCTGTCAACATCTCCCATATGAATGTATTTCCAGTTGAATAAAGAATCCCAGATAAAGATTAATGATGAATTTATCATCTAATGACAAGAGCTGCACGCTACACATAAAAGATCAGTATCTAGATGTCAACAATATAACCAATTTGATGAGATTACTGAACAGTAGGAAATATAATTCCACTTCACTGTCAGGGGAATTAATGGTACATTTATAAAACAAAAAAAATGCACTCTTTACTTTGTAGACAATTAAGGGAAGTTTTCTGAAATGAACAAATATATGATGTAATCATGAATCTTGTGCATATTATGCAAGCAGCAAAAAGTGTTCTTTTCTTATTAAACACACTTCAAAATATTTTAGCATGACTGAAAAAATAATCCAGGTGGCTTTAGGGCATTGGTATTGAATAGCATATTAGTCCATGTGTGTGTGTCTAGTATATATGCTGTCATGCAACCACAGATGGCTATTGAATCATGTCAACATTATACACCTTTAGGCCACACATAGCCCTCTAACATTATCATAAGCCTCCCAGTTACTACATCAAGAAGACATGTGCAATGGTTATAATTATACTGTAATCATCTTTATATATGGCCATTAACGTCATCACCTATCATGGGCACACAATATAGCTAGAGCAAAAGATCCAGACATGTTGTGACATGAGCAACAGATCATAGCAAAAGACATGTGCTGACAGTGAAATGTAACCTCAAGCGTTTGGCATTGTCATATCACATCAAAGTCTATGCATGTTTGAGTTTGCGGTGAGTTAGTGACAAATATGCGGGTTTGTGGTTAACAAACTTCTACTTCTTCCTTTTGCAGATAAAATGTTTTCATATTACATTTAATGCTAATGTACTTGATTTACAATATCATTTGCAATATTTTATTTTATTCATAAAAGTAGTGAGTGGTTACTCGTGAATTATTACACCATTGCTAGATGTCAGAAGCCCCAAAAACCTCAAAAGTCTTCCCTTCCTTTTTTCTCCTGCTCACCCTCTTCTCTTCCTTGTCAGACTGTTGGGTTTGGGCTAGGTGAAGGAGCCGGGTTGGGTGGTGCAGGGGTCTTGCGCCCAAAGGGGATGGGGGGCAAGATGGGCTTGGCATTGGATCCAGGACGTCCTGAAGAGGGAGTGACGACTGCAGAGGGTTGGTCTGTGGCTGGGCAGGGGGCATCAGCGGTCTGGCACGATCCCACTTGTTCTGAAAGGGAAAAATGTTTTACTGGGTACAAGCAGAGATTTGCACATTTCACTAACACATGGTCTATGGTCAATAGAACTAAAGTTAGAGGTAACAGCCTTAGGAAAAACAATGAACTAGA
This sequence comes from Gephyroberyx darwinii, assembly GCA_900660455.1. Taxonomy (NCBI): domain Eukaryota; kingdom Metazoa; phylum Chordata; class Actinopteri; order Trachichthyiformes; family Trachichthyidae; genus Gephyroberyx; species Gephyroberyx darwinii. The sequence continues at coordinate 9,416 of CABFOQ010002294.1, read as the reverse complement.
TTAGAAAGTATAGTATGCTAAGTAAAGTATGCTCTCTGTCCTCTATCTAAAAATGCAGAAAGCCCTTTAAAATAATAATACAAAATGTGATTCTGACCTTTGTGTGTTTCCAGGGTGTGTCCCAGGACAGAGACATCCAGAGGCTCCGCAGCAGGTCCTGAGCCCAAGTCTAAACCATGACCTAGGGCTTTGGCCTCAGAGAAGGCCCCTGCTGAGCTGGGCACAGACAAGGTTGAACTGGCACAGGACTCATCTGAGCTGGAGAGAGGAAGAGGAGGGGGGGATGGATTGAAGCGGGAAAAGACAGATAAAAGAGGGGGAGAAAGAGGGAGGACAATGGAGACAAAAGGGAAGAGGAAAGGTCAGGTAATGAGACGTGTGTGTGATGGGGACAGTGAAAGAAAACAAGTTTGTGTAAAGGGAGTAAGACTGTAGTTAAAAACAAAACAAAAGAGAAAAAAATATGAGAAAGAGTAGAAGACAGAGAGCTAAAGCAAACAGAAAACAGATGTACATAGCTGTCAGGTATGGGCTCTCAGAGTTGATCTAAAATAGGACGCTTATTGTTGCAGAAAATTGTGCTTGGAGCTGGCAGGGATTCAGTGTCTTGATCAAGGACACTTCAGTAGAGTGAACATACTTCAGATATTAGGGGAGTGAACCTAGGAGCTTCCAGTCACATTACGGTCTCTAGGTCATCCTGATATCTGGCAGTATTTGTTTTCTGATATCTTGGTGTTTATTTATTACTGTGCTGAACTATTTTTGCATTCATGTATTTTTGCGGCATACTTTTACATGTATTCATCCTTACATGTTTTCCTGGGTGCCAGCATTTTTCAATATAATTGGCCTTAAAAATGAAGTGTTTTTAGAATCTTAAAAAAAGAAGAATAAAGTAGAGTATTAGCACCCTAAGTGTAAATGTCTCTCCCTCTCCTCCTCCATTGCGCTACTCACCAAATAGTTGGCTGTTGCATTTATCCATTGATACACTGAATGCCCTCAAAACTCTGAAAATATTTTTTCCAATTTAATTACTCACATGCCTTCAGAGGAATAATAGTATGCTGAAGATGATGAAGACTTAATGTTTTTTAATGTACGTTGTTGTGTTGTTCATTTTAGCACAGCTGTCCTTCGTTTTGATACAACTGTCAAATAAATTCAATCTGTATGTCAACCTCAACACACAGCACCAAAGACCTATATGGGGGCAGACAAAATAACAGAAACACCCAACAATATATGAATAATATCAAGTACCTAATAAAAAGTAGGGCCCTCTTTGCTTTCAGAAGACCTTCAATCCTCCTGTCACACAGGTCCTGAACTGTGTTGTGGGATATTAAACCATTTTTCAAGACAAAAAACCTCCAGTCCAGGGAGGTGATTGGGGAGTCTTCATCCTGGCGTTCATGAACTCTTGAGTTTGTCTAGCAGTGTTACAGGGGCATTAACATCTTGGAATGTGAGAGCAGTCATGAGGGAACAGTGCTTGCGCCATTGCAACCATAATTGGAGAGGTTGTGTTAACGAGTGTGAACACCAGCTGTCCGATGTCCCCTGGACTGAACTTAGCTAGCTCCAGGCAACATACTGCTGGATAGGGTTAGGGTTCTTCTTCTTTTAAAAAAAATATATATCTCAGCTTGCTTCCACGTGAGGCTTGTATTAAGAATGTATAAGAAAGAAAAAATCTGTCGAATCCCACTGTTGCGGGTTTTGGACGTCAACCTTGCACCCCCCCTCCCCCCTGTGTAATGTCGTTGTTTAATGTGTGTTTTGTATTATGGTGAAAATGATCAATAAAAGTCTTAATTAAAAAAACAAACAAAAAAACCCCCATACTGCTGGATAAATTACGAGGAGCTGAGAACAATGGTAAAAAGCAATCCAAATTATAGATCCGTAGAGCAGAATTTAGGTTATTTTGCCTATTTGTTTGTAGTGGGTCATGGAAACTAAAACAAATTTATTGACAGAATATTTATTTGATTCTGCAATTGTCTTTGGTGCCAGTGTGCAATCCACGGTCCCGAGCATTCTTGAAATTTTGTTCTTACCTACGAAAATGAGAGAATATTGACAGATGCCATAAAGTTGTTTAACTTGTACATAAGAACATTAAGATTAAATCTGTGTGAATGCATAGTTATTGCATGAGACCCCTTGTGTGTTGAAGGTATCATTTGGCTTTCTCCAAGCCTAAACCCAATCAGTTCAGGGAAGCTGCCACCAGCAATAGGGAAAGCTCTGCCAAAAGAAACACACACACATGGACACAGACACACAACCACAGATACACACACATGCATGGACACACACACACACACACCTGTGCCAAAATGTCATCAGAGAAATATGACAGCCTCTTCTGTTACAATATGTCAGAGAGACACACAAGTAAAGACACATCCCTAATAAGAGCTATGCACAATTACACCGATGTCTGGAATCCTCTGTAGAAATAGCAAAGGAATGAGTAATGCTCACTTCATATACTACAGGTCATACAGTACATCACATACATTGACAGAATACACAGATTATCAACAAGTTTGGTAAAACTTGGCTTAGTAAGTAGGGTAATGAGAAAGGAAAGGAATTAATTGTAAATGGAAAGGCATGAATTTTAACTGAAGATGTTCTTTTGTTCAGGTGAGGGAATACTGTGTGCTCGCAAAAACACAAACTTTTCTTAATGTGTTGCTGTATCAGTGCATGACTGATTCAATTCACAGTTGCAGCCAACTTGTGCAGTAAGCCTGTTTATTTATTAAGTATAGACAGAGGGGAGTTAAAAAGCAGCAAAAGCTATAAATCAGAATTTATGAGCCAATGTATCTACAA
>CABFOQ010002292.1:19135-33513 GCA_900660455.1 Gephyroberyx darwinii | reverse complement strand
AGCTGAAACCTATACGACAGGGACGTCCCAGCTGTCATGTCTTCCAGTGCAACAGTTACCCTCAAAGTCAACTCTGAAACTTATCTGGAAGTTATAAGTAGCTAATGAAACAATAGCTTTTAATGTTAGGGTCAGATTTTAGTTTTAAGGACTCCACATAGTCACTCAAGATAGTGTATGCTAAAGTGTTAGCATAGAGCCTACTATCACGCAACATAGTGTATGCTAAAGTGTTAGCATGGAGCTTCCTATCACTCAACATAGTGTATGCTAAAGTGTTAGCATGGAGCTTCCTATCACTCAACATAGTGTATGCTAAAGTGTTAGCATGGAGCACCGGAGCTAACAACATACTGGGGACACATGGATGATTTTGGTGTCTGTAGTCTGTTGACCAATGGCACAACCAAAGATTAGCTGTAGATTATTATGTGAGGTGTAGGGTAAGATATACCTATCTAATATGTATATATATTGAGCATGGAGAGCCTTGGGAGCCCTCAGCATCATCAAGCTCTGTCAGTTTAATGTAGGTTTTCATGTGACAAAAACCTGAACACAGATGTGCCCAAAATGCACAAAAGAACACACATGCAAATTGCAGGCTCACCTTGTAGCTCCTTGTTTTTCCTAAAGTCTTCAAGGCACTGAAGGCTCCCTGAGTTCTCCAGTGCCAGCTTGTTGTTGAGGTACAAAAACAGGAGGATCATGAGGATGATGAAGACTGCGATGGCCGTCAGAATCCCCAGCGCTTCAGGGGAGACTGTGGGCGGAAAACACAGAAGAGGATGTGAAATGGACCAATGGACAGAGAAAGTCAAATCCTCTCATGAAAAGGTTCATTCAGGTTCAATTGGTATAATTGCCAAAAACACGATTGGTAGCCTGTATCTCACACCAGTGGTATTGCTAGTGTTTCTGAATCTAAGACCACATTTCCCATAAGCCCTGTTTCTTTTTATTGCAAAGAGACACAGATGTTGCTACTCGTGTCCCCTCCCCCTGTGTGATGTCATCCACTGCGTGATGTCACTCCATTTATTTTGAAGAGCAAGAAGACGGATAAGAGCCAATAACAGCCAGTATGCATTCTGACCAGGTAAGCTACTGTGAAGCTGAAACTGTGCAGTTACAATACTGGAACGGAAAAAAGTTATAAGTAAAAATGGTTCCTGTTTTGTGCCATAAAGCAATGTCACTTTGTGCTACAAAGCAATATGGCAGATTTCCCACCAAATCAGATTTTACGGTAATTATACTCAAAATTCATGTCATTATTTATTGATCTAATTGATTGATCTGATTTAAATGCTACATATAGTGCCTGTTTTTCATGCAATATTCTGATGGATCTTTGGTCTGAGAGTGGTGAAACTGGAATGCATGGTTCTCTGGTGGTGACAGAAAGAATAAAAACAGCCCATCCCAACATCTTTCTACTAACATCAGATCAAGAGACACGTGAAAGACAGAGGTAGGCAGATTGAGAGGCCAGAAGAGACAGAAAACATTGGATGAGACAGAAGTGGAGAGGCATGAGGGAGAGAGAGAGAGAGAGAGAGAGAGAGAAAGTTGTCACCGTGAAGACACAACCTGTTGGTTGCCATGGCAGCAGGTTCAGGTGCGTCGGCGCTCCAGACACACCAGCAAGTTTAGATCTCATTAAAAGCAACACTCACTGCTACAGATCAGTAGAAGCATTAGATATCTCTATAGGGTTTGTAAAACATTGCAAAAAAAATCCCATTTTAACTGGTGAAAGAACTCAGCTGCAGTTAAGTTGAATTATAGTTGAATACAAAGGAGAATTGGTATTTTTATGCACCTTGAAAATAATGCTTTTTATGTCACAAACTTATTTCTTCATAGTGAATCTTCTCTGAAGACCACTATAGTCTGACCTTTTGTCATATGGAAACCTGTACCTCAAATATGTTCTTCCATTAGCTCCATGGAGATGCTAATTTGTTATCAATAGGTTCATCCTTTATTCACATTGGTACTAGACCAACCTGCTGGACCAATGGACCAACCTGCTGACACGAGGACATTCAAATGATCTTTGTCTTCACACGTAAGCTGCCATTTCCTCAATGCAGCCCATGCAGACTGTCCGACTACCAGGCGGTAAAATAAAATGGAACACATCAATTTACTTTGGTACATTTTCACTTCTCAACACGTACACTTCCAAAGGAGTTCAGGAGCAATAAAGATTCAACAGCTGAGATTTGCTGTCACCACTGGCAATATGGTGACAATTAACAAAATAGATAATTGCACACAGGCAAAATGATTTGTTGTACCTCAAATGAGAGTTAGCAGAAACGAATGATGCTGCTGTGTGAGATACAGACAGAGAAAATGAACAACTTAGTCAGAGAGCGGTGCTAAGTGAACTGTTAGAATCAGATGTGGAAAACACCGAGGCCAAAGGATAAATTTAGACTACTGCAAAAAAAAATGCAGCTGCACAGTGCATAACAGCTGTTTTTTTGTCTTTCGATTGCCTTTCCACTCAAGGCCCACTCATGCTGGCAGAATTTAGAGTGGTTGTTAGAACATGGTCAGACTAAGTTTTAATGGTGGTAATATTGAGGACTGGAAATATTGCTCCAAAGCACTATGGGTGGACTTATATTGAGTGATTGAGTCGTACCTGTTTTTAATTTCAAAATGCAATTCAATTATTTATGCCTTGGCCTGTTACCTTATAAACCCCTTATAAATTAAATTCCTAGATCACCATTACAAGCAAGTTGTAGTAGGAGGTCAAGGGTCAGAGACAAAGTGCCCTGACAGAATCACCGTGGTGACAGAATAACCATGTAAGACGTAAGTGACAGGAATAGAAATAAAATAAGGGAAGAAGTAATAAATAAAGATGAGAAGTAGAACAGATTTTTAGAGCAATTAGAGGGAAGAGGAATGGGGAGAGATGGTTAATTTCTTAAATCCTCTGAAAACAATTACTGCTGAGCTACTTTCCTATGATGAATTAAGCTCTATCCTACCACTAAATGTATATATGGTGCATTTTCTTCATGCGCAATTAAATCAAATGACTGCTTTGGTACCATTGGAAGATAATAACAGACTTTGGCACAAAAGTGTATTTACAGGTCACTGATGATGCTTTCTTTTATACTTTTATATCATTCATACTGCCAGTAAATGCCTCTAATAAATGCCTGGACTCACAATAATCAACTTCACAACCTGCAACGTATGTTTATTATGTTCTTGTAAAGACTGAATGAGCGCTGAATGCTAAACAGGATAACATAATAATTAACAACCCCCACTGAAGTAGTGCTTCTCAGAAAGGCTAACAGAATCAATGAGTGATGTTTCAGAGCCAGTGACTCCTATTTCTACCTCTTGTTTGACTTCACTTTTTCATTTACACAGAACTTTAGATGTATTTCTGCAAAAACAAAAAGTGCATTTTGACACAAAATATTTTTCAGAATTGAATGGCTATCCATTGAATTTGATAGGGCTTTAATGAGCCTGGTGTACTGTTAGCAGACCACATGTTGTCACATGTTGTAGAGCTGGGAGCAGCGGGCATCGTCCCATGGGAATGCCTGTCTGCTCACAGTGTAACAGCTTTTCACTGTTGACTGAATTATTCACAGCACAGATGGAATGGGATCCTGTTCTGTATAATTCCCCGACTGGCTTGAAAAGTAAAAGAATATTCACTGACAGGTGTACGACAATTACAATTTGGCTCTTTACTTTTGACTTTCTGATTTATGAATTCCTCTATTTCTGATACTATATTGACTCTCCATTCAGGCTTCAGTACTCTCCCCTTCCTCCCCACACATCAGTATTTCTATGGACGAACACCAATACCAATGCCGTGATATAATACAAATGCTCAGTGGTGCGGGATGTATGACATGTTTTCCCATCTGATTTCATGAAACTGTTCTCCAACTAAGGGTTCAGCATGTGGATACAAGTGGTTCTAGGCTATCATGGACATCTGGAGACTTGGTAACAGTATTTCGACTCCATTTACACAATCTATTCCTCAGCCACAGGAGGTGACTGGCAATGACCCTGATCCATGATGATAAGTCAATGTCCACAAGGATGTTTCAATGCAAAAATGAACATTCTTATACGTGGCCTTGATTAAAAGAATGATCCAAAATAAGATGTTTTTTTAAAGGAAAATAAGGAAATAAATTAAAACGAGGCAGAAAATGAATAAGTCAGTAAGTAAATGTGATTCAAACAGAACAAAGGAAGTTGGTAAGCATGATAGTTATGGTCCAAAGTGCCTGCCAGCCACTCCTGCTGGCCTTGGACACATCTGTCATGGCCAATCAGATCAGCTCCTCTAATTCCCTTTAAAAGGAGCGCCACTATGGCGAACAGACAGTTTCGGCTGGATGGAGGACAAAAGTCCAAATTGCCTGTGCCAAAAATACTTCTCCCAAGAGGAAACAACGTCCTCATCCGGGAGGTGCAGGCAGTGTGCTCCGCGGCCCATTTTGGTGCAAGCGGTGTCATGGTGAGCCACAAAAAGGCCAAACAGGCGTAGGCAGGAAAAAAATCTGCTTGCAGCCAATGAAACTGCAACTTTACCAGTGAAAGGTCACTGCACTTGATCTGTGTCGGCAAGAAATTCAGTCTGGCGGACACCATGAAGACTATTTTTTAGATAGGGCACAGAACTGACTGACATTAGTGCACACGCGCAAACATAAAATGTTCACTTTGGCAAATGGCTCTTATTTAAACATCTCTTTAGAATAAAAGATAGCTTGGTTGGGACAGCATGTTGATTTTGCCCCACACAAAGCCATGAAAAGACTGATAAGAATAGCCCTTGAAAACCAAGAGATAACTATGCCTGCTAACTAAACAAAAACTTTTTGGACAGTTGAATTTTAGGGGGAACAAGGATTGAAAAGATGGTTCATTTTTAAAGTTTCAGCAACTTTTCAAGGCATGAAAAGTTAATGATGCTCAGAGCCAGTTTCCATTGCCAAAGTCTGCTCCGCTGTCATCCTTTTGGTCTCATCAGACTGTGATCTATGATATGCAGTGGAGTTGTTTGGGTTCAGCACTTCCAAATCTTAGGATTCTGTCCCAGAAAAAGTGTGATGGTGCAGCGGCTGCAGTAAATGCAGGCGTTGTATTGGCGGTGAAGAGAGAGCTGAGCCACAAAGCAAAGCTCTGAGGTGAGAGGGGTCAAGCCACTGCTCCTCCACATAGATAGAAGCCAGTTAACGTTGTTTGGGCACCTGGTAAGGACAAACCCTGGGTCCAGCTATGGAGGTATACTGGGCACAACCAGCTGGGAGGAGAACCCGAGGCAGATCCAGGACACGCTGGAGTGATTACATCTCCCAGCTGGCCTGGGAATGCTTGGGGATCCCCGAGGAGGAGCTGGAAGAGGTTGGTGGGGGAAAAGGATGTCTGGGCTGCTCCACTTGCCCTGCTACCACCACAACCCTGACCCGGATAAAAGGCTAAAGGATGGATGGATGGATGGATAAGGATGCTGAACTACTACTAACATGTCAGTCTTTTCTGTAAAGTTTTTAGAGCAGAGAAAATTAAGGCTTATTACAGTATGTGTACATGGATATTGTCTAGAAAGGAGAAAATATGTACTTGTAAGGTACATAGCTCTTACCCGTATGCATAGTGAACATTTGCAACTGTTGAGCAGCGTGAAGAATATTCAGCTTGCTGGCATTTTGTACGTACAAAATGCCAGCAAGCTGAATATTCTTCACGCTGCTCAACAGTTGCAAATGTTCACTATGCATACGGGTAAGAGCTATGTACCTTACAAGTACATATTTTCTCCTTTCTAGACAATATCCATGTACACATACTGTAATAAGCCTTAATTTTCTCTGCCATGCTTGTATGGACAAAATGCCAATCCTACAGCAATAGAAATTCTGAGAGCTACCAAGCCCCAGAGAATTACTGCACCAAAAACAAACAATACAAATGGATGGAATATGCTCTTTAATTATATTTAACATAATAACAACACAAACCTCAGTGTGTCTGTGTATGACACTGGTATTTGTTCATTTGGTTGATGTAACAGAGACTTCTGGCAGTTCTGACAGAAAATGACAAATTCAATTATTTACGCCATGAATATTTATTTAAAAGAAAACACCTATTACATACAAAACTCTTTAGTCATTTATTTACTCTTGCGTTATTCATCAACTTGCCTGCTGTCATGATCAACAATGACGAGAAGCAGTCCATCACGACATTACTCAGAGATAACACAATAGTGATTCACCCTTTAGCCAGTTTATCAAAGCTTTTCTATTTGCTGTTCTAAACGCCCAGTATCTGGTAGGTAAAAATCCTCTGGTGCACAGGAAGTGATGTGAAACACACTAACAATAAAGTGTACTACGTAGTCAGAGCCAGATCTGAGTACATACTTTTTGGATGCCAGAAGCTGAAGCCAATGCACCTTGGTCTAAGTCCAAACTTCTTCCAACCCGAGTTCTTGTTTTTGTTACCATTATTGAATATCATCATTGTATTCATGCATAGAGCTTTGTTTTCACTTTTCCACATCTCTATTGTCTTTGTTGCGTTCTGTCTGCATGGAAACAGTTGCCATGTTGAATGTCAAAAAGCTCCAACCATCTCGAAATCACAAAGACACCCACACACTGTGCGGGCAGCCCATAAGCACTCTTAGCAGCGCTCTCGTACGCTCCCACACATGTTCAGACAACGCTCACGAGCATAACACATCGCAGAAAGTAACAAACACAAACATGTGTCCGTACATGCAAACACACATAAACCTCTGAATTGAATCTCTCTCTCACACACACACCACCAGGCAATTCAACAGGTCTGTACACTGTAGTACCCTCTAGATTAACTTGTGGCTCTTTGGCTGAATAGAGAGTGTCAACATGAATATTACCATGACAAGTACAAACGCACTATTATAATTGCACTTCTCCAAGGCAGACCATTCTAACAAGCTTGATGTGTTAAAAGCTTGTTTTCACCACAGTGCAGATGCAACACCATTATGGTCTTCAGAAGATATGATTCAGACACTGTTCTGTACCCTGTACACTATTAAAGTTTAGCAGGGTGTTTCCTTTCTTTATTTAGCAGTATGTAATCCATAACAGGACAGTTGTATTATTGTGAAATTTTAATTTTGTTGCTATGTGATATTTCTACCTCAATTGCGTTAATATCTAAGATGATACACAAAAAAAACCTGAATATCCCTGACAGCAGATCAGACAAACTGAAACAAGCTATCGCTAATTGTCTAACCCTAACCCCATTTGGTTTGGCTTTTCAGACAGTTCTTCAAAACAATAAACTCTAAATCTGTCTCCAGTCATCTGCAATAATGCAAGAACAAAATTAAAACACCACATGCTCCTAAATTGTAGACAAGGACACAGAACAAAAAGTCCTGGACTGAAACAAACAACTTATGGGTAAAAAACAGAGACAGCATAACCCAAACACAGTGAAACAGGAAGACTGAGAACAAAGACAATCAAACCAGTTTATGGGTGATAAATGCTGATGAATGACCAACAGGGAGGCGGAGTAGGAAGTGCTGTGTGGGGTCAAAGGTCAACTGCCCCCAGCTCTGATCTGCCCTACCTTTTCTGACGCAGATCAGCTCATGTACTCCACAGTTACGCTCACCACCTGGAAAGACAATGCATTTTTAATGAGCCACACTATGATGGAGGGAATGACAAGACAAACATTATGGATCCACATCAAAACAAGGATGCAGGACACTGACGGACACTGGAGAGAAACTGATGTGGGCGGGGCTAATGTGTTCGATTTACAACCTGATCCATTTCAAAATAACACTTTAACACTGTTGAAAAACATTGGCAATGCAATATGTTATTGGCAATGACAATATTATTCAGTGCAGCTACAGTTTAATAGGAGACAAATTTCAACAGCTCAAAACATCAACGGTAATAGTGTCAGTCCCTCAGACTCAAAGAACAAGGGCTTCTTTCTAGACCGACGTTCAACAATCATACAGTCGGAAATCCATCGCAGAAGAGGAGAGATACCAGTTTCTCCACCCACAGTAGCCAAGATAGACCAGAATGCAATGCAGTGACAAGACGTGGTGTTTTACATAAGGGGAGCAACTCTCCCTTTTTCTTCACTGGCAACTACAGCTAGCGCTCTCTCCCAATACATGAAAACCCACAGCTGATGATGCATTCAAGTCTAATGAGAGATAATGTAAATACAAGCTTCTGACTGGGAAAAAACGTTCACGTCAGCCTTGTAGTGGTAATTCTAAATAGGAAATATTGGACTACTTGCACTACTTTCTCTTTTGAATTAAAAACCTTTTTGACTTAAAGCAACAGCAAAGGGACACCATTTTATACAGCCAGAAGCTCTTACAAGTGAATTGTTTCTATGAGTAATAAACTGCCTACTGTGAATCCATTTACCTATGCATTACTCACGGCTATTAGAGAGGCTCGCTGAGTACAATGAAATGCATGAACGTTTTAGACATTTAGCTGACGCTGTTATCCAGGGGGACTTTACGAAGTGTTCACAATGGTTTTCACAGCAGCTAGACAGGCTTCCAGACAGTGACTGTAGGTGTCAAAACTATTACTCACACATCTGAAGGCCTCCCGGTCTCTGAGCTCCTCACCTCCTCTGGGATCTACCTACAGGTTGCAGTACAGATAGCTTTGGCTGCCTCCGGTAATAGGAGTCCTCGGGTTTGTATAGCTCTTTCTTAGCAAAGTGTTCAAAGAACTAGCTTCTCAGTGATGTGTGTCTTATTTAGCAGATCTTGTCGCTCCACATGAACCGCCACAGGATGCTGGCTACCCATCTATCCCAGCAGTCAAAAAGAAAAGTGCAGGTTGTAGAGCGCCTGCCTGCTGCAATCAGTGAGACAAGCTTAAGTTTCTTTAAAATCAAGGTTAAAAACCTATTTATTCTGTCCATCATTTGGCAAAACGTAGCTCTGCACATTTAGGGAGTGGCTCAGTCTCTTCTTACTCTCCGATGTGTACAAATACTACCTAGTAATCTAAGGAAATGCATTTTATTTTTTCACTCTAAATTTAAAAAAACCCCTCAATAAGACCTTAACTGAAGTATGGCCAATAGCTGGGTTACTCTCACACACTCATGTAAACACAGCCATTGAAAGATGGTTTGCCTCAACATGACAAGGCTGTCTGATATTCTTTGCCAAGCTCGAAGCTGAAAGCCAAGTTGCCGTTGCCCAGCAGATCGATAGAGCAGCTGCGCGTGGGAGGGAGAGGGATGCTCTTTCACTCCCGCTTCAACTCCACCGCTCACCACACACCGTACTTGTCAAAAAATAACATTTTCTTACATGTCCCTTTTGGGTAAGGTGCATACTGGTTATTACTCACATCCTTTGTTGCACAAAAGCCCTGCAGTTTCTGTCTAATCTTCCAAACCTTTCACTATTACTCTTAACTGCCAAAAATGCCATTTCCTGCACCAGTATACACTGTAGTATCAGCGTCTCAGACTTATTTTCTCCATTTTCTCAAAAAGAAAAGTCAAATAAACACTTTTTCAAACACAAACAACACACACTCTCTAACAAACCAAAAGGTGTAGAACTAAATAATTAAAAGAATTGATATCACAGCATATGCGGACGTCCAGGTGAGGTTTTTCGTAATGTAAAATAAGTCAAGGTGAAGTCTGTGGCGGGAGCCCGACACAGCCCTGTTCCCTCCTGCAGACGTCTGGGGCCGAGCTGGCATTTTTAGGGTTCGTCCCAGTTTCCTTGAGGAATCTCCTCTACCTGCCCCCCTCGAATCAGGCCGGCTGTGGCTTACCGTCTGGGTCCAGCAGAGAGGGATGGACTGTGGCCAGCGGTAACACAGAAAGCTCGCCTGAGGAAATTAAGGTGACCTGACAGAGATATTCGGTTGTTGGAGCTCAAGGAAGAGAGTGTCCTGTGACAGAAAGGGACACGGGGGACATAGTCGTACTTAGTTTGGAGATGCATCGGTATTGCTTACTATAGGTTTTAGGGTCACACTAAGAGACAAGGTTGTGAAAAAAAATCATGAGTTTCATTTTTGAAACTCATTAAAGTGGTTATCTCCACTGTCTCTATCTTTGGTGCTCAGCTCTCATCGCTGTGGTGTTTCTGCACTGCACTTCCCAGAGATCACCTGTCAATCAAACAGTATGTCCAGCACTGAGAGTTTCTGTTGATGCAGTTTGAGTTTCTGTAGGTGGCGCTCTTTTCTGTTCAGCCATGGTGGCTGTCGGTGCTCATGCTAACTACCCAGTTCTTCTTCTATTTATTCCAAACAAACGTAAAACGCATCACTTCCTGTCTCCAGAGGAAGCTTTCATGAACTGGCTAAAGATTGAATCACTGTTGGGTTATAGCAATTGGAAATGTTATTACTATTTCCAGGGAATATAAAAACAATAATAACCATGTTAGTAGCAAACTCCAGCTAAACGTCCAGTCGTCCTCACATTTGTTAAAACAGACAGAGGATCAGCTTATGTGATTAGTTTTCATTAGGCTACTTCACATCCTCTCAACAATGGCAATAATGGCTTTGTGATATTGACTGCTTGTCGCTGCTCATTTATGTTAACACTCAATCTCTTTGACTGAAACACCAAGTTGTTCTAGGGCCAGTCTTCAGAATAAGCTCCCAGCTAAATCAGTTAGCTTGTGGAGGTTCCAGTACATCAAAGATCAGCCAGGTTATCAGACGCAGTATACTGTACGTCCCTGCAGAGACAGCAACAGTTTCCCCAGACTCCAAACGTTTGTACAACGGTGTACACCAGTTTCTTCAAAAGAAAGCCAGCACCACGTTTAGTCACATCTCACCAATGCTCCACATTCCCAGCCCGCATAGCCCTGGGCTGGAAACACACTTTAAAAGTAGTGCGTTTGATACCTTATTTTTAGAACTGACAAAGCGATGTATGTCTGGTTTGGAGTCAGAACCTTCACTTTCACTTCGCTCCACACCCCGCAGAGCCGAGAATAGCAACCTGAACCTGTGAGCAAGGTACCAGCTGTGGATGTGAGAGAACATCACTCAGCAGTAAATGTGAGTTGGAGGTTGTTGTTTTTCTTCTGCAGCCATTTTGTCCATCCGTAAATAGTTGGTGAGAAGTGAGAAATGCCCCATCCACTAATGCTGGATCAATTAAAGAACAATTTAAGAAAAGATTTGAAATGTTTCCAACCTTTATCAGGAACCATTGAGTTTTTTTTCTCCCATTTTCTATGTATTACTGTCCATAGAACATAGAGCCATGTGGTGTTTTGTTAAATGTTAATGGAGGCAAAAACACTGGAGAAGTATGAATGATATCCTATTGTATATGTATACCTCAAATCCAGCTAACTTTGGGTCACTTTACCTCTGAATCCATTGAAGATGAAGTTAAACAGTGTTATTATTATTATCAGAAATAATGCATTTTTTAAATCATATTAGTAACTTAGGAACAAATAACCTATTTGTCAAGAGTTTCTTTCAGCAAGGGCAACAGACTAGTTACTTTTAATCGATACATGTAAACCGGATGCCTTGTAATATGTCACACCATAAACCCAATATGTAGCTTTCAGCCTTTATCTAGATTTTCCTGCTTGGATACAAATTCATCAATGTCACAAAAAGACTCTTGGCATGACCTACGATGGATGATATGCTCTGCAGATTACACCGTTGCTCTGTTTATTACAAATTAAACTCTCAACCTCCCTCGCCGTGTGTAGACCTGAGAAATGTGCTCAATAAATCAAACGTACTAAAATCCTGCAAGTGACGAATTGCTTGGCTGGTCTCGGCCTGCAATAAAATGACAGAAAAATCTGATGTGCAGCAAAAATGTCTGTTTTTGTGTCAATTTGTAGGGAGTGATTGTATGCCGTGGGTGGACAATGCATCTGTGTGTGTCTATGCATTAAGTGCATAGTGTTTGTGTGTCCACATGCAAAATCGTTCCTCTTAACAGGTTATCATCACCAGACCCTCAAGACTCAAACATGCCTGCATGTGGCCATCCATTTCATACAACATACAGTATGTGATGAGGGGTAACTTTAATTAACAATGTTTACTAAAGTCATTGCTTATTAATCACGGTTACAGCATCAGAATCAGCTGAACTGGTTGAAAAGGCATTTCAGTGAGATTCGGGAGACACTGATATGAAAATTAACTTTTGAAACTAATACTATATAGTTTACTATAACTAATATTTCCACAGCCAGACACAACTTCTGTTCCATCCTGTACTGGGATCTACCTCGGGATGCAACGACTCCACAAGGCTTTCAAAACACACTGCACATCCAAGCACGTGGGCCGGGCTGCGTTCGGGGCTGCTGGCTAGAAAACCAGGCTCGACCAGAGTAAATCATTTGCCCGTCACAGGAGCCGATGTATGTAGCGCACTGCCAGCGCTGAGCATAGGACGTACGTACAATACAGCAGATCCTATCGAGATGATATTTTGTGAAAGAATATGCCTATTTTTGGATAATCCTCAAGTCAAACACAACACTGCTGTACTTTTGCAGCTTTGATAAGAGCAATTAGTGTATCAGTCGACTGTCGATCGCATTAAGTATTTGCATACAGAAGCTGTGGAGAGTCACTCAATGTTCTTTTCATTGGCAGCCCGCTGGGTTTATCCAATTAACAAGCCTAACGAGCTCTGATATATTTCATATTTAGAAGCTACTACACAGTAACATATGCCTCGGTGACGGTAGGGCGGGGGGTAAACTGAGGATGCAGAGGCAAAGCAGAATCTGAGTCAGCAGAATAAACAGATTTGGTCGTACCATGAAATGTGAGCGAGGACGCCAATAGTCTCTTGAATAGGACTTGAAAATGGCCCAAAATAGGGTTCCAGCTCCAGTTCATTTTCATAAAGCAGACGAGAGGCTCTACTTTAGGTACATTAAGGTACATCATTAGGTACATACTGCTGCAACATGCCATGTGATGCCCGTACAGCGTCTAACAAGCACAGATGATGGAAACGCATTCTCCCCCCAGCATCGACGGCCTCAGCCTCTTGATGCAGGAAGTTGCTGTCCAAGCTCCAGCAGTGAGCGAATAAATCTCAGAACAGCTGACCGGCATCCAAACAGTCACCGGTGAAATATTGCTGATAGGCGCTGCCACCATCCTGGCCTTTCAGGAAATGGCATTTTGCTGACTAATGTGGTGGGGAGTTCAGGGGGGGAGTGGGCAAGATGAGTTTCTTACAGAGCCATGGTGTTTAAGGAGGTAGGATGGTGGTGAGCCAGTTGGGGAAGGCCGGGTGGGACTCAGTAATTCAGGGGAAAGGGGTTACATCTTAGCAAGCACCAAGACACCTGAAAAAGCACCTGTCGATCCTCTTCCAAGAGAACTGCACTGGTCATTAGGAGTGAGATCGGAAACCAAAACAACTACAGGAAATGACCACAAAACGGTGTAAGGAGACGGATGTTGACACTGATAACCAACAGTTCCTCATGCTTGGAAAGTCTAGCATAACAAAATGAACCGAGGGAAAACCTGGACTGATGCTCATCTTCATTTTTCTTCATGTGTTCTTACCTGGTGTGAACACCAGAGAAGGGAAATTACATCAAAAAGCACAGACAAGTCCATCATGCTTAGATAAGGTTACAGGGACTGAAATCGGAGACGCATGGTGAACAATGTGTTTGTGAATTTCACTGTGATAAGTGATCAGCAAAGCCCTAAGGCCCTGGGCTAGTGGATGGACTATTTGCCTAGTTTACAGTGGGAGCTGGAGAGTTCACCTCTCTGTGCTGCTTTCTGGAGGTGAATTTCGTTGTCCTCTATTCCTCATACCCTCTTAAACCCATTGATGAAAATTAAACTTCCTAAAGGTTTAACTGAGCTGGCCCCAACACACTTATCCTGAAAGAATGCTGTCTGAAATAACACTAAATGTTTATTATAACTTTTGTGCAAACGCCCATAATAAATAAGTGAGAGGAATGCCAACCTCAAGCCTAATTTCTCACTGATGCTTCACTCAAATGAAGTCACACTTTCAGTTACTTTCAACTCTTGACTGGTAGATTTTCTTTTCCTAGCACCATGACACCTTGGTTGTATTCTCACATTATTTGATCGACGTCATGCATTCTGCATTAGAGGCAAATGGAGTTTGCGGTTAACCAACTGGGCAGGATTTCGCTCGCTTAATGGTGCTCCATCATGATTTATGTAGTGGTATTCTGACTCTCTGAATAACCAGAGCACATAAATCACTACATTATAGCTGGATTTAAAGTGGTGATGGTGGTGGTGGTGGGG
>CABFOQ010002290.1:0-10902 GCA_900660455.1 Gephyroberyx darwinii | reverse complement strand
GTAGTCATACTCTTTATCCTGGATGATGCAACACAACATCATCAACCTTCATGAAGCTTCTCCATCTGCTGCTCTCAACACCCGGTGTCAGGTAGGTCGTCATGAGCAGCGATAGCCACCGTGGCTGAACAGACAAAGAAAAGAGCGCCACCTACAGGAACTCAAACTCCATCAACAGAAGATCCAAGGAGAAAGACGTCACAGTACTGGACTCACTGTTTGATTGACAGGTGATCTCTGGGAAGAGCAGTGAGAAAGAAGCGGTTAGCACCAAAGATGGAGACTAAATGAAAGAAACATGAATGTCACGGATTACCACATGAAATCCTCTTTTCTGCAACTGTCCATCAAATTCTCCTTGAAATGTTTCTCCTCCGTGTCTGAAATGTCAGATGACTCTGTGGGTTTCCAGGTCGTGACGGCGGCTCCGCAGAAGTTCAAGATCGATATTCTGCCAGTTGACGACGGCACGCCACGCATCGTCACCAACCTGGGGCTGCAGTGGTTGGAGTACATGGACAACAAGGTGCGTGTCTTCGACTTTCAGCTCCTTTAATTTCAGTAATTGAGTTTATGACCAAAGGGTTGCTGGTGCAAATCCTGGCTGGGGAAAATGAGGGCAGGGTGGGCAATAACTATGTAACGTGACTGGACTGTGGTTGTACCAGGTGGGAGGCAGGGAGTCGCTGAAAAAGGGCTTATATGCTCAGCAAACTCCCCGAGTCAATAAAGTTTTTTTTAAATACTGTCTGGGAAACATGACTGTGTCAACTCCATGTTCATTTTCTCAGACTGGTTGTGCAGCAGCAGCATTTTAAATGTGCCTGTGTGGTTGACTCCGGTGTGAAGAGAAGCTCTCCCGGTGTTTGCTCACCATGCATAATTGACTTGCTCCCCCTACTGGTTTGAACAACTCAATACACCAAATACCACCTCATCTCTCCTGCGTTAGCACTGCAGGGAATTCTGTCTTGAATGTTGATTTTGCCCAACACTTCCTCAGTTCTACATCTTAACTTAAAGTCCACCTTAAAGTCTTTGTTAACATGTTGTAGCAAACATGGATTCTCCTCATTCACCCTTTTAAAACAGACAAGTAGATGGGTTTCTTTTACTTTCAGGGAGGATTTGCTGCTCTTTTTCAGCAATGTCCTGAATCACACTTATTCACACTTATCCATCACACACACATTCACAACTGGGAGCTGCCCAGTGCAACCAGTCTTCTACTATTGACCACTGAGAAACAGAATTGGGGAGTTCCTTTCACCTCAGCAGTAGTTGTTGAGGATGGAGGGAGCGTATCTCACTCACCTTCCCTCAGGCTCTAGATCAGATCTGACATTAACACCATAATCTTTTGGGTAAATGCATCTGTGGGGTAGATGGTCTGAGTCATCTCTGTGGTTAAATGTCCCCCAGGCCACCAACCTGATCACTAAGAAGGAGCTGCTGACCATGGACCCAGACACCGATGACGGACAGCTGGCGTACGAAGTCACCACCGAACCGAAGCATGGCTTCCTGGAGAGCAAGCTCAAACCTGGCAACCCCATCACCGCATTCACACAAGGTACAGCTCAGCTCAGTGGAGTGGAAGGAAGGAAAGCAGGGAGGGAGGAAGGGTTAATAAGGTCAAAGTTCATCATTTTCACGTAGGTTTCCTTTCAGAGCAACTGGAATTGCTGCCTGTGTAGTGGAGCGTTGTGTTGTCTGTTTTCAGCGTCTTCATCTTACATAATTGCTGCTATTTCTGTTCTGCTGAGCGGGTATAATGGAGCCGGCACCGTCTTCCCTTTACAATAGCTGATGGTTGTTTAACATACTTGTCTTTTCCTTTTATTTTACATTACGATGCAACTTTATTGAGAAAAGAGCTGTGCAAATAGAGGTACGTCAGCCATTATTATTCTTGCTCGGTCTCCAGTGGTACGGCTCCAAAACATTAGTGTTCTCAGCTTTTTGTGAGCCTCATTTTTTGTGAGTTTTCATTTTTTCTTCTTGCTGCCAGTGGGGCTTGTTCACTTCCCCCTGCCCAGATATTTCAAGCTGGTTTGGGATTTGAAGCAGCAACGTCCTTGCAGTGGAAAGCAACTCAAAACAGTCAGTGTGAAGTATTTTAGAGTTGGTGCATACTTCAGCAGGGCAGATGCTTACAGGCAGCAGGCTAGTAACCGGGTCCTCCTATCAGAGGTGGTTTACCTCCTCACTACACCTCCACCATGACATGGTTTTTATCATGTCAAAAACATTATAATGAATTTTAAGATGGTATTTTCCTGCCTTCCTCCCAATGTATGCTGGGATACGCTGCAGCTCCCTGTGACCCTGAAAAGGATTAAAGAGATTGAAATGAATGAGTGGAGTTTTTCACACTGACATGAACTCGTTCCTCTGCTCCCCAGCCGATATCAACCTGGGTCTGATCCGCTACGTGCTGCACCAGGAGAACGTCCAGGAGACTATGGACAACTTCAAGTTCCTGGTCAAGGACAGCAAGCCCAACGTGGTCAGCGACAACGTCTTCCACATCCAATGGTCCCTCATCAGCTTTGAGCACAAAAGGTACCAATTTACCATTTACACAGTTTTTGGGGTTGTAGCCGACATGCTGAGCCTTGGATACTTCTGCCATGGGTTGCTAGTTCCTGTCACATGGTCGCTTCCTTGTGTTCAGCTGCTCTATTCACAGCAGTCGCTAGATTAATACAGCTGAGACAGTAAACAACCTGCTGAATTGAGTCAAAGTAAATCTGGTTTGGAGTTAAACTGATTTTCTCCGGTTCCACAGCTACAATGTGAGCGAGAAGGCTGGCACGGTGGCGGTGACGGTGAAGCGAACGGGTAACCTCAACCAGTACGCCATCGTGCTCTGCCGCACCGAACAGGGCACCGCCACCTCCACCTCCAGCGTGGGTTCCCGGCCGGGCCAGCAGGACTACGTGGAGTATGCTGGGCAGGTAATTGTTGGCATTAGCAACAAATTAGTATTATTATTATTATTGTTGTGGTTGTTGAAGTGGTTGTAAGTTCTAAAGTGCTATACTTCATACTAAACTGTCCCCAGCCTCCTACAGACATCAGTCATTCTGGTTGAGGCAAACTAATCGGCAAATAATTACATTTATTATTCACTTCCTCTCCTTATGTTCCTTGTGCAATTATGTTTGTACTATCTCAAGCTGTCGTTTTACTCATTGCTATTATACAAAATAAAATAATTGTTTGCAAGAATGGCAAGTTCATACTGATGTTCTTCCAGAGTTGTCTTGGAGAGAACAAAGTTCTCAAGAACATGAGCACAGAGAAACATCTTTACAGTTAGAGCTGGGCTGTGCTCTTGACGTAATACAGCCAATCCATTGGTTTCAACCGGCTCTGGACTATAGACTACAGCACTGTTTGGACATGATGCTTCATTCTCACAATGAATGTTGGGATTTCCCATTTGGTCTCATCAAGTCACTATCTGATGCATCCTCGCAAGTAAACGTCTGGGATCTTTACCTGTCCTCCGTCCTCGGCGTTCCTTTGTTTTGGCATACTTCATTAGTTAGATATTACATGGAGTACACAAGAACGTACAAGAATACATACTGAAAAAAAAACACTGTTTCCTCCTTTTCCAGGTGCAGTTTGATGAGCGCGAGGACACCAAGGTGTGCACCATCGTCATTAACGACGACATGGTGTTTGAGGGAACTGAGAGCTTCCATGTGGAGCTGAGCATGCCTGTTTATGCCCTGCTGGGCAGCGCCACCCGTGCCATCGTCAACATCAATGACACAGAAGATGAACCAACCCTACAATTTGACAAGAAGACCTACCACGTCAATGAGAGCACGGGCTTCATCCACGTCCCCATTGAGAGGAAAGGTACAAACTAGGGGTTCATCGGGGGTTCTTCTAAGAGCCTTCCAAGGGCCAAGGAAAATAGATTGCCTTGTTTGTTTGAGTATGAACTACTCCAAAGCTCCATTTCAGCCAGGAATACTTGTACCACTTGCCAACAAATGGCAATACAGTCATATTTGGCATTAAAGGCTCTAGGGGTCCTCCCTGGAAAATTTGAAGCAAGCATATTAAAGATATAGCAGAGAGTACAGACAAACCCAGAAATATCCTTGTATGCCCCCATATAAATCTAAGGAAGCATGATTTGGTAGGGAGTGCAATGAATAAAATCAAAACAACAGAAACACACAGCCAACACAACTCCTATTCTACCCTTAGGTGTAAAGATCAATGTCTAGCAGCAAGCCTGTTGCGCTTCCTTTGGATGCATGCTGTCCTCCTCATGTCTTAAAGTAGGATTTCTAGAACAACGCAAAAGCTCCATTGTTGGAAACGTAGCCACGAGGGGTACGAAGAACAGCAGTAGAAAGCTGTCAGTTCTCTAAGCTGTGATCTCTGACTCGTTCCTGTTCTCTCCTCACCTGCATCTCCATCAAAGGCGACTCCTCAAGCACGGTATCAGCTCTCTGCTACACTGTGGCCAAGTCGGCTCAGGGCAGCAGCCTCCACGCCCTGGAGTCCGGCTCCGACTACAAGAGCCGCGGCATGACCGTCGACAACCGAGTCATCTTCGGCCCTGGCGTCAGCATGTCCACTTGCGATGTCAAGCTCATCGACGACAGCGAGTACGAGCTGTCGGAAGAGTTTGAACTGGTGCTGTCGGACGCCTCGGATAACGCCCGCATGGGGGACGTGATGGTGGCCAAGGTTGTCATCGATGGGCCAAATGATGCATCGACGGTTTCTCTCGGGAACGCCACCTTCACGTTCAGTGAAGATGCCGGTATGACCTGTTTTTTACATCAACCTACAGAAGCAGTCATTCTACACTTTATACTGCATTCTTGTTGAATTATGTCTGTACTTTTACTTTTTATGGGGAATTGTTTGGTTTCACTCTCTTTTCAGCTGTCAGAAGTTAGTTCTACTGTATAAGATAGAGTAAAGATGAAAATGTATTTATGATCTCTGTGGGAAGGTACAAAGTTCAAGCAAGAATCGTCTTAGGAAGGGGAAGTTCTACAACGGCTGCATCTGTACTATGAAATCCTGATACTTTTCAAACCTGTATTTCATCATTCTCTTGAATCACAACTTCCACAACCCAGGCACAATTGAAATACCAGTACTGCGCCACGGCAGCGACCTGTCCTCAGTGACCTCTGTGTGGTGTGCCACCCGGCCTTCAGACCCCCCCTCGGCCAGCCCGGGGGTCGACTACATCCCCAGCTCCAAGAAGGTGGAGTTCAAACCTGGCAAAACCGAGGAGGTAAGGAGGGAGGTTCTGCAACATACTCTTGTCATTTCAAGGCTATGGTTTAAATGTTCAAGGAGGTCTTGAACATTTAAACCATAGCCTGGGTATCACATCTGCCCGGTGCTCTTTGGCTGTCAGGGTTAGAATTGAACGTCAAAGGAATGATGCCAAGCCACTTTAAAACATGGACACTTTTATATGGAAATGCAATTGCAAAGTGACGCCCTGAGGACGGCGTGCTGGGACCGCAACTGTTTTATCATATTGTTTTAGCATCCTTCTTTTGAACTGAATGATGAAGCATGTATAAAGGTATATTATGTAACACCCCCCACCGAAGGCGATGAATGAATGATGAATCTAAATAAAAACAAAAACAGAACCTGAATTATGTTGAATAATTCAACTTGAATAACCTGAATAATTCAACCTGAATGATATTGAGTGAGGAAGAGGAAGAGGAAGTGACTGTGGCTATTCCTCAGCAGCCCAGGGATGTAGCGCAGTGCTAGCCAGTGTCCTATGCCAATGTTTAGCCTGTTCTTGTTTTTGAGATTCTTCTATCACAGCAACTTGGGTGATCACGTCCTTACGACTGGCGACTGGCAACCCAGAAAAAATACACTACTGAGCTGAGTACAGGGGACAACAATAAGCCAAATGGGTTCAACATTCATCCTCCCACCATACCTTAAGACCTACTGAGAAGATTGTAGATCAATCAAAGGGAAAGTCTTTCATAGGATACCTTTACAAACATTGCTAATGTTCTTGCTGTTCCAGACGTGCAGTCTGACCATCATGGATGACGTCCAGAACCCGGCCATTGAGGGATCTGAGTCCTTTGTGGTCTTCCTGAGTTCGCCCCAGGGCGCCGTCCTCCAGGAGCCCTATGAAGCCAACGTTGTCATCACTGACACCTTCCAGGACAGTATGTATACAATTTGAACAACTTAATTGATGGCATCTCTGCTTTGTTAGACAGTAAGCAGTGGAGATTGGCAGAAAAGATTGGAGGTCATCAACTTAAACAAATAACTTTTGAAGTCCACCAACGCCTGTCACCAGTATATTGACAACCTTTACTCACTACTTGGAGAAAAAGCTTACAAACCTCCAGTAGCATCATATTTTTAGATATTTTTGGCTATACATCTTCAGCTGTACTCTGCAACTTATCCCCCCCTCCTCTTAGTTCCCAGCATGCAGTTTGAGAAGAGTGCTTACATCGTGAAGGAGAAGGATAGCGTCCTCTACATCCCCATCATCCGTTCAGGTGACCTGTCCTTCAAGTCCTCGGTGCGCTGTTTCACCCGCACCATGTCGGCCATGGTGATGGATGACTTTGAGGAGAGAAGGAACGCAGACGAGTCACGCATCACCTTCCTCAAGGGAGAGAAGGTGGGATTTACTGGCGGTTTATTAAAAAGTTCTCTGTTTCTATCGACCTTGTGAGATGTGTTGTTTATATGGCTCTACACATTTTCTGGTCTATTTAATTTCCACAAGCTAAAAACTGACAAAGGAGAGAAGAAATACGACCTGTGTGGGTAAGCCGTATAAACCAAGGGGCTAATTAAAACATCACCCCAGAAGAAAAACAGAGTCGCAGGTGAATTGGGCACAGAAACCAAATGTGATTCAAATTCAACATGCAGAAAGTGGGTTCTGATGTAGGCCAGACTGATATATTCTGCCTTGATGCAGCACTGTCCAACTTTCTGGTCTGTTTTTACATTATTTTTATGGTGTTTCGGCTCTGTTTCAATGCTTCTCAACCTTTCAAGTCATGCATAAAGTAACTATTTCACAAGAAAACCAAAAAAATCTTGCAGGCCCTCAGGGGACTGCTGACCCCCATGTTCTGAACCACTGCTTTATTTCATAGCATACATCAGAGTAAGAGGAATATATATATATATATATATATATATATATATGACTCACTGTGTTCTTTCAAAATACGATGCTCTCTTTGTATTTTTGTCACAAGTTATCTACACATTAAACATTAAAACTTTCTGTGTATTTGTGTCCCAGGTGAAGAACTGCACGGTCCACATCAATGACGACTCTGTTTTCGAGCCCGAAGAGGAGTTCCAAGTGCATCTTGGGACGCCGCAGGGTGACCACTGGAGCGGCGCCATGGTGGGTGCTAGCGACATTGTCACCATCACCATCACCAATGACGAAGATGGTAAGTCAAGATAAGATATGAAAAGCTATCAGCACCTTTGTCATCTAGATTTCTTTTCCTTGTTTTGTTTTGGGGTGAGACGTTTCTAGAAGCCACTGGGTTTTCTTCATCTCACTTGGGTAGATCGTGTTTCTTCTGTTTCTTCTCTCCTTTTCACTTTTTTATCGCTATGAACTAAAACTAAACCTGAAACCTGCAGCACTGTGACCTGCAATGTATTTACTTCCTCTCTCCCCAGCTCCCACCATAGAGTTCGAGCAGGCGTCCTACCAGGTCAGAGAGCCCCCTGGTCCAGACGGCGTTGAAGTTCTCAACATCAAGGTGATCCGCCGGGGGGATCTGGACCGGACCTCCAAGATTCGCTGCAGCACCCGGGACGGATCGGCCCAGTCTGGAGTCGATTACAACCCCAAGAGCCGCGTGCTGAAATACACACCTGGTGAGTGTGGAAAATCCTCATACGCCTGATTCTTACTGGAAGACATCTTGAAGATTTACGATAATCCCTTGTAAGATGTTTTCATATTGGCAAAGCCCTCAGAAGGTGTAAATCTAATGCTAGTGTTATAAGGTGATAGTGTTCTGCTAATACACCGGCTCTGATATACATCCTATCTACTGCTACAGACAATGATGAGGGCTTATTGTGGTAATATCATTGAGGTTATCAGAATAACCCTAAAATATGACTCAACATCTCTGTCTGCTCCTCAGGGATGGACCACATCCTGTTCAAAGTGGAGATTCTGTCCAACGAGGACAGGGAGTGGCACGAGTCCTTCTCATTGGTCCTTGGTCCCGACGACCCAGTGGAGGCGGTGCTCGGGGAGATCACTACGGCAACAGTGACCATTCTGGACCAGGAGGCTGCAGGCAGTCTCATCCTCCCTTCCCCGCCTATCGTAAGGAATCATCATTGGGGCAAAGCACTGAACTCTTTTTCTCTTCTTATTTTCAACTGAACAGATATGCTGCTTCCTGTTTCCAACAGCACTAAGAGCTTACTATGTTTCAGCACTCATGGCGTCAAGTGCTAGAACTTAGAAACATTTCGGCTTCTGACAACAGAGCGCCTCGCTTAAAGAGGTTTTACTAATCTCAAAGCAACAGCAGGAGCCACAACACCAGTTTACCTGGGGCATCTCTTTACTGGCTATAAGAGGTTCTCAGTGGAGACGTAGCCTAAAGGTTTCTGTCTGTACAGAGCTACCTGAGCTCCATTGACAGTTACAGCACCATCGGTGGGAATCAAATCCAAGCTCTATGCATTGAGCTGTACCATTCAGAGATAAAAACAGTGAAAACTGTTTACAGTACAGTACAGACATCATCCTTCCTCCATACATTGCCTTCTCCCTAGCTAACTTCACCCCTTCTCTCCTCTCCATCCCTTCCTTCTTCCTCTCCAGGTGGTCTCACTCTCCGACTACGACCATACCCAGGAGGTGACCAAGGAGGGCAGTAAGAAGATGCCCTCCCCAGGTTACCCCCTGGTGTGTGTCACCCCCTGTGACCCCCACTACCCCAAGTACTCGGTGATGAAGGAGCGCTGCGAGGAGGCCGGCATCAACCAGACCCAGGTCCACTTCTCCTGGGAGGTTGCGGCGCCTACTGACGCCAGCGGCGCCCGATCCCCCTTTGAGACGGTCACAGATAACACCCCGTATACCAGCGTTAACCACATGGTGAGTTGGGATCACTGATAAACTTAAAGATGGAGCCTAAAGGCAATTTCTGTCGTTCGTCTGTGTGTTTTTGTTGCCACTTTGGTGACATTCTTGGGTATGTGAGCAAAAAGCCTGTAGTCGACTCCACCAATCAGATGTCACCCAGCAAGCTTTTGGCAGACGGCGACGACGTGACCAGGTTCAACATTGACCCAATGAGCACAACATTTTCACAACATGATATTATGGTAAAATAAGATATTTAGGTCCCGATTTCCCAAAGCAATGCAGGACAGATGGACTCTCACATGGGTTTTCAATGTTTGTGCATCAGCATCTCTTCAAGGTCAGCATCAGCATCAGCAAGTCGTCAGTCGTCAGCTCCACCACTCAGAAATATTAACACAATATTATAACACAGAGTCAGTCCTGGCTGAGCTGCCTTGGACCAAGATGGTGACCCACCAGCAAAAACCTGGTGAATTATGGTCTACTGCCCCATTTTCAGCAATAAGACTATTTAATTGAAGCAATGAAACATAAAGGTCCAAATAAGATCAAATCTATATTTTTTAGCTATTTAAAAAAGTAATTAGTTTTGCATTAGTGTGATAGGTCTGGCCGCCACTGCAAAATTCCCCTGCTTCATAAAGACTTGTGTCAAAGACCCCCCCTGCCTCGCCACCTGGTCCGGGTTGGGGGAGGTAAATCATGATGGGTGATTGGATTTGCCTGGGAGGGCGTGTAAGGGAGGAAGGAGATTAGATGAAGCAATTCTTTACCAAAAATAGTATTTTCAGATTTCCTCGAGCAGCATCACAAAGACAGAGAGGTGTGTGTATTTTTCTATACCCCTTCCTCCACAATTGGTACAGTTCTTACACTTTACATCTCAGACAGTCAGCTGTCAGTCTTATCTAGAGCGACTACAGGGAGAGCAGGTAAATGTTCGTTCATCGGCTGTTGCACAGATGGAACCAGCGACAGCAGATTGTAGTTTTAGCTACAAACATTTCTCAGAGGCAGAGCTGCTCTGGAGGCAGAAATAATCTCATTGGTTGAGTTGCTGTTAAGTTGGCTAACTGGCAAACTTGAATGGCAAATAAGGAAAATATAAATAGCAATGACTTCTTTTTTCATTCATTCATGACCATTGATAATCTTGGAATGTCAGCAGGCTAACTAACTAGCTTACCTAGCTAGCTACAGGCTAATATGGCTAGTTTGAACTTGGAAGGTCAGCTAGGCTAACTAGCTAACCTAGATAACTTAGTATGGATAGGTTTTATTTCCTCAGTTAGCAGCAGAGCGCTAGGCTTCATAGTATTAGCTAGCTCCTCTCTTACCTCTTGTCTTTCACTGGGCTTCAGAACATTACTTAGCCAGAAAAAGGGCGGCTCTTGGCTCCGCCCACTGAGGTTTAACCCAATGAGATTATTTCTCCAGAGCTCTGCCTCAGAGAAACTGTTGTATAACCTAACCTGTGACCTTTTGGTTACAGTACAGTTTCTCTAACCGCTGTGCCTCTCTCCTAGGTCCTAGACAGTATTTATTTCAGCCGCCGTTTCCACGTGCGCTGCGTGGCACAGGCCAGGGACAAGTCTGGTCACCTAGGAACGCCACTGAGGAGCAACATCGCCACCATCGGCACCGAGGGCTCCATCTGCCACACCCCCGTCACCACGGGAACCGCCAGGGGCTTCCAGGCCCAGTCCTTCATCGCCACACTCAAATACCTGGACGTCAAGCACAAGGAGCACCCCAAC
>CABFOQ010002285.1:0-10101 GCA_900660455.1 Gephyroberyx darwinii | reverse complement strand
GATGGGGGAGGGGGGTCATCTCATGTGTTGGACCCTTCTTTTATGGCTGAATGGCTGAGGAAAGCGAGCATCTGCTATTGTTAATAGTGAGAGCAAAGGGTTTTAAACTCATTTTTTCTCCTTCAGTGAGTCCTTGGCTCTTACCATCTTCGTGTCCTTTTGGGGCATCCCTGTCAATATTTTCACTATTGACCATTGCTGGGAACCATTTGATCTTGTCCTGGATCTTTTCATCTCCCTTCCTGTCTTGTGGTCAGTAATGGGCGTTAACGCGTAATTCAGTAATATGATTCATTTCCTCAGTAATGAGTAGTGTAACAAATACTGTTTCAATTTCAGCAATAATATTACAGTTAACAATCAGAGAAATAAATCGCTACAACGTCACTTAGCACAAAGTAATATTATTCCTTTTGAAATGAATAACAAGTACAGAGGAGTAACAAGCCCAAGACTGCTTATGGTTTCTGTTCTGTGATATCTACTCTTTTGGCTTTGCCCGTGGACAAGGACAGCTGGAACTCACTTCATAACCAACAGGCTGCCTGGGCAAGTGGTTATATCACTGGCATTGATGCTGTCTTTGTCTAGAAACGGAAGGACATCAGAGATGGATGCAAGCAAGGACAGAGAGAAAAGAGGTAGAAAAAGATGTGGGATAAAATCCAGATAGGCAGGCAGAGAGGCATAGTCGTGACTCAACCTCTCAGATATTCACAGCTTGAGAGCGCTGAGGCTTGTTTCAGAAAGCACTTATTCACACACACGCTGACACACATACACACACTGGCAGAATAGAATATGAGAGCAATGCAGCAGTGCCTGGATGTGTCCCAGCAGTTACCGCACTGATGCTTGCTGCAGCAGACGGGAGTGTACAGTCCGGACAGGAACAGAGCAGAGAGAGAGAGAGAGAGCGAGAGGGAGGCAGAACCCAGCCCAGCCCGCAGCATAGGACAGAACAGTTCAGAGCCAAATAGGTGTAGAAACTAGCCAGCTTATGACCACCTGCTTGGATCAGAGATAAAGTCCAAACCAGCTCAGAAAGGTGCAGTGGAAAGAGGCGGGCCTAGCCGGGACCAGACCTGCTTCATACAGCCTTGCCTGACAGGACAAAAAAGCACAAAAACAGAACAGATCTTAATAGGAGCAGGTCTGGGGACGAGGTGAGTCCGGTCTGTTTAGTCTAGTTCAGGTCTACATTGGGTTTAAGCCGGTATGTCTCGCTCTATGAGGCTGAAGCTGCTACAGAGGTCCTTCAGTGACCACATCAGGTTTTCTACCTCCAAGGCCCTAGATATACTCAGCAAGACAGCTCGAGAGAGTCGACTGGCAGGTGAGTGCGTGAGCGAATGTATGTGTGTGTAGGTCTTTGTGTGTGCGTGTGTGTGTGTTTGCCCGTTTGTGTGTCCATATGTGTCTGTATATTTTCTTACAGAAACACAGCAGGAGGGGAAACTGCAGTGTCCTCCCAGAATCTCATCAGTGTGAGAGAGGGGAGGATGCACTGCAGGGCTTTTCTAAAGGGAAGTGATGTTTTCTGCCTGTAAAAGAGAGAAAGGCACAACTCACAAACAGATCGATAGATACACAGAAGGAACTTTAAATGGATGTGTGGGGATGCTGCAACTCAGGGTTACAGTGCTGAATACTTCAGATGTTTTCAAAATTGTTGTTTGCAGGCACAATCACTTAGATTGGTAATGTGTCTGTATATGACCGCAGATGTATGTGTGTGTGTGTGTGTGTGTGTGTGGACGTGCATGTGTGCTTGTGTGTGTTGATACTTGACATACTGTATGTGCACGCATTTATTATAGCATCTATGCGTGCTATACTTTGACATCACAGTGCAGGATATTTCCGTTTTATCTGCTTCTGCCACACAGTTGCTGGAGTACCAGCGGTGGCCCATGTATTACTAATGGGCTGGTTGTGTACACAGAGGACTCAATCCATTAGAATAGATCTCTAACTCCCTGGCTACCTCCTCCAGCAGTTTGCCTTTAAATAATACAGGTAGTATACCTCATAAGAGCCGCAGTAAATGGCTTAACAGAACTGCTCTTGAGGAATGATGACTGTGAGGTTGCTAATACTGTGTAGGCCATCTCACAGTACAAAACACACAGGAAAGATTGTATGTGTTGTATGTGTAGTCTCAGTACAGGTGCTGGTGCTTCTCTTTTCAAGTGCAAGGCACTATTTTTCCCACTGAAACTAAAGCCTGCATAAGTCAAGGTCGGTGCCCTATGGCCTCACCCCTGTATTGAAGTGGAGCGCACCAGGTGATGCATATCCCCTGCCAAACCCTGTCCAGGATGTGTCAAGCTATTATCACATAGCTCACTGTCTCCTGCAATCCCACATGAAAGAGGGAAGAGTTGAAATTTGGGTCAGAGAAATATGACATGTTATAATTACAGGTCTCCTGGGTTGCCGCTAATTTGACTCTTTTTTTTTTCCACTTGCTCTCTTAGCCAACATAGCCAAGAATTTTGCAGCTATGACAGGAAATTAATTTCTATTTAAAAGCATAATGACTGTGAATTTCTGTCTGTGCTACAATGCAGGAACACCATGTACAAATCCAGGAGTGTGTTGGGAGTAACATGTTCAGTGCATGTCACATGGGTATAGCACGTCATTAACCTCTGACATAACTCGATAAAATGATTTCAGTGTGGGAGCCGCCTTAAATTATAGTCTCCTTTCATACTACTTTTATACCTTATGTACTATATACGTTATACAATACTATATGCTGATTACATATGAGTTTCAGTTCAGCGTCAGTTTGGACAGTCAGCACCCTCTATGTCTACTTGCTGTGGTGAAGAAATGGTTTTTAGCGAATTGGAAAAATCAACCACTGAAGATGCTATAACTTTAATATCTTCCTGACAATATCATGACTATGATATGTGATCCTCGATGACGCATGTGCATTACCTAAAAACACTCAAGGCATGCTTTCAATGACGCATGATTCTGCAGAGTGTCACAAATCCTGAAACCCAACAGCCTTTGACATTTCCCACCTTTGTCATCGCTGTGATCACATCACACATTTAAGCATGTTCACAGCTCAGGGGAAAACATGCTCCGGAGAACATCAAGTTTATCCACTGACAAAACCCTGCTGTCACTCTACTCATTGTGCACACTGTTCTTTTTTGTCTATTTGATACTGTCATCAAAAAGATCTCTGCTTCGCAGTGCTATTGTCCTCATAAGCCCCCTTAAAGCGACCCCGTTTTTCAGTAGACAGGTTCTCCAAGCAGTGAAGGTGTATGAATGGTGTCTGATTAACTCTTAAGGGGTTGATGATCCAGGCCTTTTAACAGGTACTCATGCCTTCCTTAAGGCCAAAGGTTTGGCATTCCAATAAGATGGAAACAGATACTGTTGTGTCTGAAAACAATCATGGACCTCCAGCCTTTTAATCAATGAAGGTTCATGAAGAATGGTCATGTGAGGCTTCTTTGTCTCTCTGCCTTGCTGAAACACCATAGCCTTTAGACTAATCTGAACAGCTCCCTCGTTCATCTTATACTGTTAGGTTCTGTTAAATGCTTCACATCCCTATGAACAAAGAAAGCAACCTAGATTTTTGAGAGCAGTATGTCAGATGTTGACTTGTTGCCCTAGCAAAAACTCAGAGGAAGAGAGCTGAGCCTAGAATGAGAGGCGTGTCCTCTGCTCCTTTTTTACTGGTTGAAGGTCAGAGAGGTCAAAGGTTAACAGGATGCAGGCTAGGAGTAGATCCTTCTATAAAACCTCCTTGATTGATGTACATAAGTGTACTGAGATAGACAGAGAGAAATAGAGCAGGTCTCATCATGTACCACAAAATATTTCCAATATGTTCAAACCACTGTCTCTACTATTCACAATGGGCTTGAGTCAGACTGTAAATTTTGCGGATTGAGATCGGCACTTTTGAGCTGAGCTATTCTGATCTGGACTATTTCGCACTGAAGATTTTGGGGTTTGAATAAACCCGTAGCTTGGCTTCACTGTCCGTCCCATTGGTATGGTGGAAAGTTGGGCCATGGATGTTTGTCATTTTCATGTCTTTCTGCTGAGGCATTACCACTAAATAAATTGCGCCGCAAAGTTATTTTTTGCCTTGTATGATCGTGCATTAAGATTGAATCTGAAACTTAAAAAAAAAAAGTGTCAATATCTGGCCCTAAAAGCTTTAAGTCAGATAAGAGTTGGTCGTGGTTATCTGTGATATGAGATGGATGACTTTTTAATGAATGCAATGCTGTGTATGCTAACAAGCAAGTTGTGAGTAGGAACATCATGAGGCGAGGCCAGAAGTTCACAGAGTTATTGTGATTTGACAGCAGCAGCAACCAGCAGCGAGAGAATAGAAACAGTGAATTGATTATCAAACTGTTATCTCAGCACCTGAAGCACAACACTCTCTTTCTCGCCCATGTCACCTCTGCTGCTGTGTTCTCATTTATCTTCTCAATATATTGAAGGCAGCCTGGATATTGTGTAACATTCTTTGTATGTACCATGTTTACTGAACATGTCCCGTTAGGCTTAATTTATAATGTAATGCCACTTCTGTGGGATTGTGGTGTGACGTAATCATGGGTTGCACCATTCGGCCATTCTGGTTCTGGCCTGTTACCTGAGAGGCCTACTTAGGGTGTTATGTTTGTCAGAATGGTAACTGGCTAATACTATTGCATAACTACCACAGCTTTGTCAATCAATCCGTTTTCTAAGTTCATGTGAAACTATGCAGAGGGAAAATAGGCCTATTATTTCTTCTAAGCTTAAAATATTTCGGCCTTGGTGCTTAATGGGACTGCAGATGAATGCATTAGCTCACAGTTTCATTCACAAATATTTTCTTAAATATCTTTTAAAGATCCCTTAAATATATTGTTGCAAAAAAATATTGCGTGACTCAAGAAATGTCCATACAGGTGGGGATTTGTTCTTATACCAGCCCAAATTTGAAGAATGTCAAATGATGATGTACATTCATGCAGCACCTTCATTCACATGACATTACATCCATATTCCCCATATGTGCCATAACTAGAATTTTCATATAGCTCCCTTTTTGCCATAGTACAGCACTGAGGTGCAATTATTGCAGTTGGCAGAGACATGAGTAAAGGCAGAGTGTAGTGTCGTGTCGTGTAATCCTCTGTAGCCTATTCTAAAACAAGACAATAAAAAAGTGGTGCTTTCAGAAAAGCAGCTAAAAAAGTCACATATTTTAAATTTAGGTTTTGAGCACTCATACATTTTGTATGTACCAAAGAACAAATATCAAAAAAAAAACCTATGGATCTTTATGTATAATACAATACTTTTGTGCGTGTGGTTGTGCATGTGTGTCTGTAAGCATGTATGTGTCTCTTCTTGTGCATGTCAGGGTGTTCTCATACAGTGCTCTTATCCTAAAAAGTAATGCACCTTTGATTCGTACTATACCTGTGCATGGGCAGCCTCAAAACATATCATTGCAACAAAACCTCCCCAACCTCCACGCCTTTGCTTTACTTCTGCACTTCAAAGTCAAACGACTGTCTATTTCACTCACATGAGCCCTGCTTCCTGTTTTACTCTAGAATATTTTACGAGATTAGTGTGCATTGCATTAACTATGTAACGATGCAACTATATACTCATATGAGATTAGGCTATGCATGGATGTGTAATTGTTAATGTGTAATTGTTGTAGGTAAGAGCCAACCAGGCCTTTGTCTAGGACTTAAAGGGATGGCCAGTGGGAGGCACATAGACATGTTCCGGTCTAGTCAAGCTCTTCCCACTGCTAAACCCACACAGATGTCCTGGGCCTATTGTGGCCCTACAGCACTCTACAGGAGCCCAGCGGGGCCATTTCACGCCTCAAGGCTGCCAAAAGAGGAAGTCAAAAGGGGCGTACCATCATGACATCAGCAAAGAGCTCTTTGGATAACAACGCAGCAGGCAACCATGTAGCAAATTAGCATCAACAAGGTACTTTCACCTTTGGAATGGCCACTTCTGAATGAAATAATCACATTTCTTTTCAAAATAAATATTTAATGTCTGATTCAGCTTAAATACATTAGATGTAAATATGAGATTTTTGGTAACATTGAAAATCCTTTTCAAGGAGACATACTGTACATTTTACCAGCTGGGATCTATCTAATAGTATACAACTTCACCCAACCACTCCAACCGCTTCTTTAACCACCCATGGCTGCCTTGCTCTGCTATTGACCTGTTACCCATCATCATTGGCTCTTTGCTGGTTTGTGGGTGATATAGTTGTGGTCTTCACAACAATGAAATTGTGTGGTCCTTCAAGCTTCGGTAGGCCGTGTAAGTTCCCGTTACACATTTCTATCCCTTCAAAACAGACAATACCCAACATCAACAACATGTCTTCTGGTCGAGTTTTTAGACCACAACACACCACGGCCTAATTGGTGGATCATTGTCAATCCCTCCTCTTGTAGGTTTTTCTTGGGGTCTTGTCTTTTATTTCCCACAAATATTCTGCACAATGTTTGCATCATGTGGTCGTTCCAGTGATCTTAGTTGTTGGTCTCTCTATAGAGCAGTTTGAAATGAAAAGCCAGTCACCACTGGCTGGCACATAACGTTTGAACATGCTGTCATGTTCAATTTGCTCAAATTGTCTATAAATAGCATCTCCTTATTATTTCATCAAGGCACATGAACTGCTCCACTGTCTACTATTGCGGCTATGTTGCTTCCTAGTCATGAGGATATCAAAAAGTAGGTCAATCATACTGTTCCCTGTCATCTGTGTGTTTGTCCGTGAGGTTTTATTGAAGTCCATGTGTGCCTCATAATCTAATACCCATTGCTGGCACTGACCTAGAAAATACAGAGTGTGTGTGTGTGTGTGTGTGTGTGTGTGTGTGTGTTCCTGAGAATACCTGAAAACATGCATGGACTATGTTTATGTGTTAGCGTGCGTATGTGTGCCCTATAATATTAGGTGACTGTTCTGTTTCCCAATGACTTGACTGTGCCAGGGACATATCTTCTCTCTTGTGCCTCATCCTCCGTCGTTTCCTATCTCTCTCTATTTTGTTTTACATTTTTGTACCCAGTGCTTCACTTCAAAACATGTCAGTCAAAACTAGGTTTCTTTCTTGTCATGGTTCCCTCACGCAGGAAGATATGACAATTTAGTCTGTAGCCTAAAGCAAGAATATAAATTCCCTAATATATAAAACATAATTTATTTATATGTTTATTTTTATATGTATATATTTATAATTTAAATTTAAAGTTGATTTAATTGTTTTTCGCCAATTTACCATAGCATGAATAAAATTGCCCCAATGCAGTTTTTTTTTTCCACATTTCATTTTTTTTTTTCACATTAAACCTACACTCTGTAACATTTTTATATAAAAATACAAGCACCTTATCAGTCTAGTTCATGAAGTGGGGCTGCGACAGAGAAGAGTGGCCCCTCCCAATTCATTGTAGATTCGCTCCATTCACCCCAATGAAGTTTTGGAGTCTGCTGAAGCTGATTTACTGTGAAGCTGCTACGAAAATACTTTCTTCACCACCTCCACCCCAACAAACCAAGAAGAAGAAATTTAGGCTCCAAGGAAAGTATCAGAGCAATATAATTACTGGGTATCGAAGTCTTCAAAAATACAAACAGTCACGTCTTGTTGCCGTTTGGGGCCACAAACAGCTAAATTACATAAAGCTGCATAGTGCAGGTTTGCAATGTAAAAAGTCAACTAAGCTACTCGTGCAGATTAGCCATTTTGCGACTGCAGTGTGACCACAGTGTACGAGGGATGTGAGAGGATGTATTCATTTGTCTTATGACTGTAGTCTATTTCATCTCAGGTTAGATTTGTTTAAATATATGTAGTGCAGTAAAGTACCACGTTATTATTATTGTGTCTGTGTGTTTTCATACACACCCTACAGTAAGGATCATTTCTGGACTGATGGACGTGTCTATGGGCAAAATCGTCCTCCTCTAGGTCTTGGCAAGCTTGTGAAGTATGGCCAGGGTTTTACATTGAATATCCTGCTGTGATATAGATGAGTGATAGTCATTTCGGTGTGTGAGGGTGAACCCTCAGGAGGTATTTATGATTGAATTAGAGTCCTTCAACAATGTTCCTCTTCAGTGATTTAAAGCCCCCTTGTTTCTGCCCCTGTGCACTCACAAGGGCGCTTGTTCCGAAGACTCAGGAATGTTTTGCTAAACCCGGTGACTCCACCAAGCTCACGCCAAATTTGTTTACTTTGCTTGTTCGGCTGCTCTCTCTCTCTTTCAATGTTTTTTCTCTCTTTCTCTCCTCCTCACACTCGCTCACTCAATGCTTCCTCTCAGTCTCTCGTTATAAGACACCTCTGTCTTTTATCGATCTATCAATCTTCAAATTCACCGATTTGTTGTTTTCCTTTCTGTCTGAGGATCTTTGGGCGATTCTTGAGCTTGCAACATAAAAGTCATCTGAATGTTGAGACACAGAGTGACCTCAAAGCTGAAAGAGACACCCATCCCTTCATCTCACATACCTGTTTGTTCATCTTTATTTTTTGGCATGAAGTCAATCGTACCAGTACTGAACACATTTATTCTCTTTTCTTAAAATTAAATTTGATGCTGTTTCTACTTTATTGTGTAAAGTATACAGGCCGTAGTCTAGCCTATTCTGTTATTTGTGTGTCTCCTATTCACACAGCTAGCCCTCATTATCACTCAAGAGGAAGGGCTAGGACTTTTCACAAAGATTTCGAGTAACCCTCTTGATTCAAGCTCTTGACTTCTCATTCAATGGCCTCATCCACTCTCCATGCTACACTCCTACAGCTTGAAGGTGCTGTTATTGTTCAGCGCAGAGCGAGGGCAAACACTCAGCCCGTTCACGGATTCAGACAGCCAGACATGACTGATCTGGAACAACAAGACTGCTATTTCAAGAGTCCATTGACATTGTACCGAGATGGGGAGCAGATCCTTGCAGAACTGACACTCACAGAACCCTTGATTTGGCACAGCCAGGGATTCCCAAAGCGGCGTGCACAAATATTTGCACACACTGTGGAATTCACTCCTGCCTCGGTGCTCCAGATTTCACACTGCAGACCTTCAGGCCAGCCCACTCCTACACCTCTCCTGCCTCCGTCAGCAGAAATGGTGTGAGTGGTGTTGTGACCAGTGCGCTTTCCCAGCCTTAATCAATATAGATGCCACTGTGTTACTTTAATAGCCATGTTCTGTCAATGAGAGAACTAGAGAAGGAGAGAGAGCAGATCAGAGGTGGTGGAGTAGCTAATCTGGAGACATCCTACTCCTGGCTGGTTGTTTGGGTACCTGGGGAGATAAGTGTAATGAGGGAAACACCCAGAACCGCCGGCTATCTGCCCCACTATGAAGAGTCCCAGGGCCAGATGTATAAAACTTGTGTATGTTTAAGTGTACACACAAAAGGAAATAGTCTTTTCATCAGATTTATAAAACCCTGCATAAACCCTGTGATTTTTCCTGATAAATCTCAATCACCCTGCTTTACAATAAGCTAGGGCCATCAGTTCACTAAAGCCTTATATATGGCACCTCAAGTCCCAGCATCTGATATAATTTGCCAACAAAGCATCCAAACCTGCTTATATTGATTACATTTTGGTGGAGAAATGACTGATGACTGACAAGGCAGATCAAACTATCAGCTTAGAGGCAACATTGGTCCTGAGTGCTCCTCTCATTTTATAGTCTAATCCTAATTTCCATTTTCAAGGTACAATCATTATCTGTTGAAAAAGTTTTAGCCTTATCCTTATCCTAACGAATACAATCAGTTCCCCACTGCAAATAGTAAATGGTAAATGTCCTGTACTTATATAGCGCCTTTCTAGTCTTTCCGACCACTCAAAGCGCTTTACAATCCATTCTCATTCATACACTGATGGCAGGGGCTACCATGTAAGGTACCAACCTGCACACCAGGAGAGACTAACCATTCATACGCATTCACACACCGAAGATGCAGCTTCGGGGGCAATTTGGGGTTCAGTATCTTGCCCAAGGACACTTCGACATGCGGACTGGAGAAGCCG
>CABFOQ010002276.1:9661-33740 GCA_900660455.1 Gephyroberyx darwinii | reverse complement strand
CCCCCCCCCCCCTTTTTAGCAACTACAGCAAGGGACAATTGATAAAAGTAAACATGCTCACTGCTGGGGTTTAGTCCCTCAGTTTCAGAGAGACAGGATGATAAACGCCTAGTCGCCGTGGCAACAAACAGCTAGTTTCCCACTGTTTGCAGTAAACACAGGGAACAGGCGTGTTGGCATAAAGAGTTGAGAGTATCTCTCCGCGACAAAACCCACCTCGCCACAGGACCTGTCGCATGGCCTCCAAGCCCAGCTGTGATGAATAGCCCTTATTTCACAACCAAACAAATGAACACTGCCCAAAAAGACATTCACCTCACACTATTTCACTACTTCTAAAGAGGGGTTATAAGGACCAAGCTGCGTGTGTACCTCGCCTCTTTCATATTCATTAATCAGACTTGTGACAGAGAGTCAGAATGACAAATTGAATCTCAGCAACACAGCAGCGTAACAGAGACGAGTGTGAGCTATAATATGGCAGAACTCTGCTGTTACACGTATGGGGTGAGTTTCATGAACATGGATTCAACCTAGCTTTAAAGTCGGGCTGCTTCTCCAAGAGAGTTCTCCATTGAAGGAAAAAAAACACCAAGATTAACCCATAGGAAAGCAAAATCTCACATTTTTACCTTTTATTTCTCCTAAACACAAATGAGCTTTTTAATACTGAAAGATGAAACTAAAGGCATTTTCTCCTATTTCTCAAATTCAACTTAAGAGGAACAAGCACATATATTACCCATTATATACGTCATGTTAGCATCTCATATCTCTATCCCTCTTCATCTCATAATGTCGCAAGAGTTTATTCTCTCTGTTATCTCCCCCTTGCTCCTAAGGGGGTTTTAGGAGAAACATTTCCGATGGAGGTGATCACCGAGACGACTGAGCAAAAGAGTTTTCTCTGGGAATCAGAGTCTGTGAAACCCTAACTGACCCGTGCACTACTCCCCTTATCCCCACTATACCCATTAACAACCACAGATCATTTACGTGCAAACAGTGATCAGCACACTCTGCAGTTTGGGTAAATGAACAGTCAGTGTGAACGAGCTCTGAATTTGTTCATTATGATGTTTAATGAATTTGATCTAACCCACTCTAATTATTTTAAATGAGAGCATTAAGAGGCCTCTTACTCCGACACCAGAGAGAGTGGGAAGCAGCTAGAGGCTCTTAAATCGTCAAGGCTTCTTCCAGCTCCAGTTTCAGTGTACAAGCCCAGCCACAGACCGAACCTTGCATAGCAACCCAAATAAACATTCCCCCGAACAACCTCGCCGCCTCAGCACCAAGGCAGGAATGCTCAATTTACGGGACTCGTGATCCAAAATACAGTCTGACCTGACTGCCTGCAGGAGAACACAGGTCTTTGAGGTTTTATCAGGTCCATGCCTTTCAGGAAAACTGGTTTATGGTCACCTATGAGAGACCATTCATCTCAACGATCTGACTCTCAATCCAAAAAGACAACTTTAATCCTACTTTGAGAGGCATTGAAAATATGGATCCCAACCACAAGAGTGACTTACTTCAAAGGGTTTATAGCCCCTCTAAAGTGGTTCTCCCCTCCTGAGATGAAGAGTATTGGGTTCAGCACTTACCCCATTTTACCAGGGCTATTTATCTTAGGGCACCCTCTCAATTAACCTTGAACGGGTGATGCTCCCCGTCTGTCTCTGTCCTCTAAATGAGAACCTTTCGGGGTGGGGAGGACAGGCTGAATCCACCGGGGTCTGGCTGTAATTGAGAATCCAGGCTTCTCTCTGAGCCGCAGCTTGACCCAACCAAATGCCAGAAGTTTCAAAGAATGCCTCACATTTAGTTTGAAAACGACTTGCTCAAATTGTGAGCCTAAGACTGAAGAGGGAAAAGAACAACACATACAGCAGCTCAGATGTTGGGCAGTCGGAGAAGGGGGCAATCAAAAGCCGAGCACAAGGCTGAAGTTTCTATCTGTCTGTCTAGTAAGTTGCTGCCTTCATGTCTCCACTCTGTAATGCCTCAACGTCTAAAAATAGGACACGGCATTGTGAACTAAATTTAAAAAGAGCCAGAGGACAGAACCACATGCACACACACACACATACTAGTAACTAATGACGATATACACTGGGATATGTGCATTATTCATAACACACATAAATCATCACTCTTCCGCAAAGTTATTTTTGTATTTCAACAGTGCTGGCCGTGTACGGTGAAGCTGTTCAGAGCTGGCAACGAAAAACCCTTTTATCTAAACCCAAAACCATCTTTGTAAGGACATCAAAGTAATCACTAACCACAACACGACATGAGACATACTTCAGTCTGAACACCCCGCAACACAGACAGACAAACAGACACAGTAGGACAAAGTTTACATAAGACCCTTGAACTTTTACCTACAGAGAGAGATGTGAGAAAGACCAAATTGTACATGGAGAAATCACTGACAGTTGTCAGAAAAAAAGCATGTTGCTTACCTTTGTGTACTGAGGCGCAGCAGTCCTCTTTCCTGTGCCACAGTGAGTAGAGCTGGAGCTTGAACAAGCAGAGAGGCAGCAGCAGCAGCAGTGGTGGTGGGGCTCCTTAGACGTCTGTCAGCCACTCAACAGCTGCGTGCCATAAATCCAACTATGGAAATGCCCCAACTAATCACCACGAGACGGCGCTCCCACTTCCCTGTGTATCCCCTGTACTCTGACGCTCTCTGCCTTGGGCTTTACCATTTCTACAGACATTTGATGATCATCAGTGTTTGAGAGAGAGAGAGAGAGAGAGAGGGGGAGAGGCAGAGAGGGAGGGAGATGGAGAGAGAGAGAGAGAGAGAGAGAGAGCAGAATCCTCTCCTCAAGACAACAGAGTTAACCATGTCTGGTAGATGTATGCCCGAGGAGCACACCGTCACACACACCACACACAGAAAAACAGTTCTGACAGAATGTGGGTTCTGCCATTTATTGCCACGCATACCAACCAACTAGTGAGTCACATTCACTGCCCAACCCAAGGCTCCAGTCAAGTCTAATTTGAGACTTCAGTCATGGCTCTCAACACAAAGTTAAGCTGGTCTTTCACATAGCTGCATGGTGCGACAGCCAG
The DNA here is from genome assembly GCA_900660455.1 of Gephyroberyx darwinii. Taxonomy (NCBI): domain Eukaryota; kingdom Metazoa; phylum Chordata; class Actinopteri; order Trachichthyiformes; family Trachichthyidae; genus Gephyroberyx; species Gephyroberyx darwinii. The sequence goes on along the minus strand of CABFOQ010002276.1, from coordinate 30,650 downwards.
GGAGAACTGGTGGACCTTGAAGAGGGCAGTAAGTCAGTGTGGCAGACGGGCAACAGGCTGAGGGTATTAATAGACAAAGGTGTAATTGTAGCAGTTGGCTGAAATGGAAGTGGTTTGCAGAGTGGAGCGGTGTGCTGTTCTGCATGGGGTTTTGTGTTATTTCAGATTATTTCAAATATAGCTCATTTCCAAAACACCATATATCCCATTTTGGGGGAAAATATCAATACCTTAATATCATTGTTCAATATCCATGAAAAATATAGAGGATCCACTGTGATAGTATTATCATTTTGGCAACCACAAATGTACTTCCTGTCCTTTATAATGTTATGTTATTTAACATTTTAGGTAAGTGTTATCCATTTCAAATTGTGGATATCTCGGTTTGGAATGAAACTGAGTAATAAAAAAGTATTGAGAGAGGTGGAGAAGATATGAGCAACACCTGAAATCTGAACCTAAAGGCCATTTTACAAAAATCAGTAATCAGGGTGATTTTCTCTTAAAAGCATTACAGATTAGTGTTCTTTTAAATTGGAAAGGTTGTTCATGTTCACGAATACCGATTGCACTACCAAAACCATAGGAATGAATTTTGTGTTAAGATGGATTTTCCAAGTGGAATAGGCACTTTCCAATATCCACATGTATAATGGTTTGTTCACAGAGAAACAATGCACCATTTCACTAATACTTGACAATCAATCATATTTCCTGAGATCAATACAGGAAAACAAGTAATCCGCTTCTTGCAAAAATCGTTATCATGTACAAATCCAATTTGACTACAGTACATGATACCGAGCATCTACCCAAGACAAATCTAAGTTATCCAATACGCTACAAGAGAATTAGGACAATTTGTCAACAAGTTGCCTCAGTGCCACCCAATAATGTGGACAAACGACTGCTTCCATTTTTAATACATCTTAGGCCACTGATAGTTGCATGCCTTGACATTGTGTTTGCTTCAATATGCCACAGGGGTACGGCAGACAATCAGTACCCTCCACTGGAAAGGAGCAAACCACAGATGATGGATGGATTTGTATTGAAATATATGGATCTTGACTAACTCAATGAAACCAATTTTACGAAGGGAGATGAGGCAGGCCATTCCAGCAACATGCAGTTCAGTATGAGGTGTGCTCGGCCTCGTCTCTTGAAGCCATTCATGAGGCAAATCAACAAGAAGTCATGTCCAAGGAAAAATAATGGTGACAGTAATGGTTTTTTACCCTTGCAGGCACACTTGCCTATCAGTGGCCGATAGGTGGTGTGCATCCTGCAGGTTTGTTTTGCCATTGCTGCTTGGGGTAGTGCTGTGCAGTGACAAAAGGGACATGTGACAGCATCCATCAGAAGGCTACTCTCGGTCTTCATGCCCCCAGCCGACAAAATGACAGCGAAGATAGCTTTTGATTTCATACCATTTCTTATCAATAACTCACATGCCACCACTGCCTGTGGCTACTCAGAGCATTGGAAGACAAAGAAATGATGAATCTCCTGCAGAAAAGTTAAATGCACCTTATACTGAAGATTGAAGAGTGAGGATGTCCCTTTGCATTTACTGGATGAAAAGACTAAGTTCATGCTGTTAAAGCAGAGTTCTATTACGAAAGAAGGGCGCTGATAGTAATTGAACACAACGCACCAAATGAGGTGTGAACACATCCAGCGGCGAGGTGCCACTGGGAAGGGGACCCCTGAGTAGGCCCCACAGCGCTCGTCTCTGGTCCCTGGTGCACCGTTTTGACAGCAATGCTCAGAGCTTCACACGCCTGCCTGACGAGTTAGCTATGCTCCACAGACCCGCACCCTCTTTAAGGGAAGTACATTTTCAAAATGGCTTGATGGGTGAGAGCAAACAGCAATACAACCAGCTTAAAATGTAAGGTCTTTTTTAAGGTCAGACATGCTGGCATGTAATGCTCCAAGTTCTGCTACGTTTGTTTTTTGTACAGAGGCAATGTTGCTAGTCTTGACCTTGTAATAACACTGGTTCAAGTGGCCCATGGCGTAGCCCACTGGTTCTCAATCCTGGTTGAGTAGCACAGACTTGCTGGTTTTCATTCTAGCCATCTAATCACCATTACTGTTTTGCAGTACAGAAACATCTGGAGTTCACCATTTGGCTAATTTGTTTGAGACTCCCTCGCTATAAATTCTTTCATTAAAACACTGAAAATCTACTTACAATTACTAGAAATGTCATTTCACATAAGATGCCAAAAGGGCAGGTGATGCTGTTAGAGGGCATGACGTACACAGTGTGCATAAAAATTAAATACCCAGACATAATTTTTTTTTTTTTACAGTTTTTATTCACCTTTCATTACAAACAGCTCATCACAGGAAACAAAAAACAGCAGAACCTGGAAGGCAAAGAAAGAAAAAATTAGTCAAATATTGAAGCTATTCAAACAAATCAAATGCAGATCATTTTGGTGATCATACCTGCTTATGCCTTCTCTGCTGCTGCTGCCTCCTCATCTCCACCCTTGGTGTTACGTGTGTAGATCAGCTGTGCTCTGTGTTTGGACACCAGTTTGATCATGCCTAGGAAACAACAGATCACATTAGCCACTTTTGCATCAGTATGTCCTCCAACAGTTTATTTGTTCATTACTCCCACCCTACTCTGCACATCTACCTTCACCATTTCGTATAACTTAACTCATATTAGTCAGGGTGCGTGTGCACTGCAACTCAATTACCCAATGGCAATGTGTATTTCATTAAACCATCACTATGACATTGCCTGCATTATTTCAGAGGTCACCTAGAGATAAATGACTGTTTGTCCTATTTGGATGATCATGTTTTGATGCAAGGACACATTTAAAAATATGTTCAATGTTGAGCAGTTAATTTAGCAGACATTTCCCAAAATAGAGTCTAGAACATAATAGAACAAGACTACCAGAAGAAATATCACTTTAAGCAGAACTCCAGTAGTTCAAAAACAAAACTGCCACATTGACTACACAGCAGTTGCTACATTACATGAATGCAGCCTACTAAAATAGTTTAATGGAGGCATTACAATTCTTCAATGATGTTGACAAATATACTGCATAACTTTAGGGGACAAGCTACATTTTCAGTGAGATGATTAAAAGGTCTCAATCAACAGAATGATGCTGTACACTGAGAAAATCTGGCCATGATTTAGATGTGTTAATGCTCTTTACCAACGTGTTTGTTATTGTTGTAATAAAAAGCTAATTATGGTTGTGCAAGTGCCTCCAAGGCAGCATCAATCACATTTTCCATCAGTAAATTTCTGTTCTGGGAAAATTTGAAATAACTTCTAACAGTCACATAGGAGTTGAGGGTTAACCAATTTGGACAACAAAACTACCTGCTCTTCTTCCTGGTTGTTAAGTAGCAATATTCTGAAAGGCTGACACTTGTTTTCTTAAACTAAAACATGTTTGCTGGACATCTGAGTGGGACACAAGAGGGTACCCTATTTCCATTATTTTCCAAACATTTGCTGTGCCATCTTTTGCTTTATACAAACCCATTTAGCACTTTCAACTTAGTGGATTTAAAAAAAAGAAAAACATTTTTTTTTTTAAGTGATTTCAACAGAACTGACACCATTAGGACTTAAGTTGCATTGTCCATTAGTGTTGCACATCACCATGACTAAGGAACAACTGCTAGCATTGTCATTATATAAATGCTCTGGCAGGCTTTCTCACTCTAGTGGTGGGTGTTTCAATGAGAAAGCACACTGGAGAGCTCCAATCTTTGCCAATGCTGAACAATTGCCCAACTTGCTGTTGCACCAGTCTATCCATTCATTTCATAGTTATGACTAAAAAACAAACATCTAATGGCTGAAAACCCAGATCTGGATCACCACCAAAACATAATCAACTGTTCCTTGGCCAAAGGCTCATCTGTCCAATTTTCATGGAAATCTGTCAGGTTTCTGAGCTGTCCTACTAACAGAAACGGGGAGAAAACATAACTTTTGCTGGAGGTAATTAACAATCAGCTAATGAGCGTCGCTGGTGGCAACATGCCCGATTGACAGGATGAGCCTAATGGTACATCATAATTTGATGGATATGCCACCAAGTTATTGTTACAACTTCATAGTCATGTCTACAGCTATACCAACCCGTTTGTCATCTAGACATCCTTCTTAGCACAAGAAATTACTTTGTGACCTTTTAGTTTGTTTAGAATTGCTGATTCAGATGTAATGCCATTACATCTTTCAGTGTACACATATGCAGGCATCTTACTTTTCCTTCTACTTTGGCTAGAATTTGACTATTCACCCAAAAGACACTTGGACCAACGATTCATGGAGGGTCATTTAAAAACTCATGCCGACTTATTTGGTGCAATATGAGGCAAACAGGATGTGGGCTAACAGGCGAGTAAACGAGCATCCCTTTGTGTTCATTTATATAAAAAAAAAAAGTAATATCCTAAATGAGCAGATACTGTGACAAGTATTCACATGGAAAGGTAAACAATCACCCAAACAGATGTGTGAATTCCCAATCTCCACCATCTTTTAGTATGTAAACCAGAATGTAATGGGTGTTGTAAAGCAGTACCAGCACACCAGGACCCTTGGGCCTCAATTCCAGTCCTGCTAATACACCCTATTAAGACCATCTCCTATACCCTATGATCAAATATCAATTTGTGACTGTAGACTAGGGCTGCAGTTAATGCAAGTTTCCCCTTTTAAAATGTGCACCATTTGGTGTAATAGGTGAAGTTCACCTTTGGCGAGCAGTTCCTGGAGGGCGTTCCTGGCCAGAGAGCCACGGATCTTCAGTCTCTCAGACACAACGGCGGGGGTGATGAGCTTGTAGTTGGGAACTTCCTTGTACAGCTTGTCGTAGGTGGCCTTGTCAAAGAGTACCAGGTTGTTGAGCTTATCCCTCACTTTTCCCTTGGACCACTTCTGCTCAGAGGGAGAGGGAAATGTTGGTTGGAATAGAAAACTCAATGGACAGCAATTAACTGTTTAGTCAGGACGACCATTATTCAGCAACTACACCACACAAGGAACACACGTTAACCACTGGTAATCAGAGCCATACCTTCTTCTTGGCCTTGCCTCCAGACTTGTTGACTGGGTCCTTGTCCTTTTTGGACTTCCCAGAGTCTTTCTTCTTGTCTTGCTTGGGAGGCTAAAAGCAGAGGAGAGCAAGTTAGAACCCGTCTGTTGTAATGCTAATTCTAATGTTATAATGCATAGCTCAGGCTAACATTACCTATGGCAGCAAGGAGAACATGCCTCCATTTGAGGTCCGTTAATGAAATAGGGTGCCGTTTTAGCTGTGCAACCGAGAAAAAACTACATGCCCTAGCCAGTGGACTAGCTAGCTGCCTGTGCTTAGCCAGGCAGGCCGGCATGGGAAGGCCTTGCCTGCGTCCTGGGCGAGTATTTCAAGATAATTAGCAGGGAGGATTATTGTCATGATTGTTGTTGCGGCCGATTATTCTAGTTTAAGCACTGTGGTTATATGTTGGCGTTGTTATTGCCATGTGTTCTGGCGTGTGAATGTCAACTCGTCTCATTTTTCGTAAGCATAGAGGAGCATGCAAGCATGGTGGAATTAGCAAGCTAGCTAGCCGCTAACCAAAGGAACATTAAATCTCAACTGCTTCATCAAAACACTCTCTTCACAGTGGAGCAAAGCACATTCCTCCGCTAAATGTTCCGATTAATTTCGCTGCAACTGTACCAGAAAAACATGCTTAATTTAGAGTTTGATACAACAAAACGTATGATGAGGCTCCTCACCATGTTTCCTCGTCAAGATGTCGGAGCGAAAGGAAGTTCACCCCTGCAAGAGCCCCTTAGACAACCTGTACATGCGGATATGGAGTAGGGTGTTATGGGAAATTGAGTTTTATGTCTTTTAATAATTGCGCACCTGTTCGTGTTTTATTTTAATTATTATTTTCTCTTCATAATATACACCATACATTAAAAATAAAATTAAGAAGAAAATGGACTCAAACCCAAACATGTAACAATACAGTGTGCAGTTTGATTTTTACCGTCTGATATAGCTATGGTCACGTGACACTTTTGTCAGCTGGGTTAGGACGTTGCAAAGATGGCGATTTTCAGTGTGTATTTGGTAAATAAGGCAGGAGGTTTAATTTACCAATATGACAACTATGTCCCGAGAGCAGATGCAGAGAAAACATTTAGCTATCCTTTAGATTTGGTGCTGAAGATCCACGATGAAAAGGTTGTTGTGTCTTTTGGACAACGGGACGGAATCCGAGGTAACGTTACAAACCGGGTTGGGTTGGTAACCCTGACGTTACTTTACTCAGTGGCACAGCTGTCCTTTCCTGGGATCTTTACCAACATGTTACATTTATCAATATTACAGCACAGTGGAAGACCATAAATGTGTTGGGACTCATAGTGTGTCTGTAGTGTTCAATAGTGAATTTATAGTGACCTTATCGTACTTTGTGATGTGCCTTTGCGTCTCCTAGGATATCACTATATGATTTATGTGGTGTAATTATATTGAGCTATAACAGTGGCGTGGTATTTTAAAGTTCTCTTGTGCTATTTGTATGGGATCCTTCAAAAATCTATTATTGGATAACTATAATTATTTTTCCTCTGTTTTGTTATATTGTTTGACAAAAGATCTGTTGCTTTCACTCTACATGTGTAGTGGGCCATGCACTGCTGTCCATCAACGGGGTGGATGTGATTGGCAAGAACACCGCAGATGGCAAGGACATCATTGCGTATTTGAAAGACTCCTCAAACTACCCAGTGTCTATTAGATTTGGACGGGCTCGCCTCAGCTCCAACGAAAAGCTGATGTTGGCATCGATGTTCCACTCGTAAGTCATAGTCAGATTTATGTTTCATGTTCACACTGGGGCCAGGATGGCCTAGGACCGGGGTTCAAGCACCTCTGTTGGCAAGCATCTACCCCGCTGAAGTGTCCTTGAGCAAGACACTGAATCTTTGAGCTGTTTTGTAGCTTGTCCTGACCTCCCTGTGGAAGGGAGGGTGGGGGAGTGGCGGTAGATACTCTTCCTACAGTGATCCGTTAAGTGTCATAGTCTCATTCTTACTGATAACAGTAGTCTCCTGTTTCAAGATGAGAGGACTGAGTCTGGTGTCTCTCAAACATCATCTTACCTCTCTGTGCTGTTGTGTTTCTTTCTCAGGTTGTTTGCAATTGGTTCACAGTTGTCCCCTGAAGTCGGCAGTTCAGGAATCGAGATGCTGGAAACAGATGTCTTCAAACTACACTGCTTCCAGACTCTCACTGGTCAGTGGTGCAAATGGGTCATTCTGGGTAAAACTGGGCAGACTGAGGGGACTTAAGGAAATAAAACATGAACTGTGTAAAAGCTGTGATGCATGGACTACTGACATCTGTCTCATTGATTCTCGTGTTCTTCCAGGGATAAAGTTCATTGTGCTGGCAGACCCTCGCCAATCCGGCATCGATGCACTGCTGAGGAAGATTTATGAGATCTATTCAGATTTTGCCCTCAAGAACCCGTTCTATTCTCTGGAGATGCCCATCAGGTAACTGTCCCATCTGGGGAAACAAAGATACTTCCATCCAACCTGTTGTTTGTGTGTTGAGTGTATTTTCTTTGACATGTCAAGTATCTGACATATTTCTCCCACACCCAGACACCCTATGATGTTAGTCTGTAAATGCTTTGCGACTTTCAGGTGTGAACTCTTTGATCAGAATTTGAAGAGTGCGTTGGAGATAGCGGAGAAAGCTGGCAACTTCGGAGCTGGATCTTGAACCAGAGAAGACCAGACGGACAACTCAAGTCATGTCTTACAGATGAATTGAATTTCTGACTGTGAAACTAGTACAGACACTGAGTGGCTGTTCGTCTTTGTGTATCTCAATTTCTTGTAAATATTGAATGTTTTGTAAATACTTTAAGATTAAACTCACTTCTGGACCTAACTTTTGGTTCTGAATCATTTTAAAATGTGTTTTGATTTGCTGTATGATCTAACTGTACAGTATTAGAGAGTGAGCTTTAACTGTAAAAATTGCTGACAAATCTGTAACAACACAACATTTATTCAAGCCTTCGATTGCTACCATGTAAAGCAGAACATGCGCTTTGCTTTCTTCATAAATATTGAACATCCTGCACTTCTTTATAAGTGAATTCCATGATGAGTGTTCATCATTATATAGTTATCTTAACATTGATATATAACAATTTCCAAACTAAATTGCACTTTTGTGTGATTAGCATTAAAGTACTTCTTGGAGGCCTACAGGGAGAAAGCCTCTCTTCAGTTCTGTACTTTGCCAGGTTGCAATACCACATACATGACATACATACTGTAAATTCATTCACATTCCCTTGGAGAGTGATTGAGGGCAGTGTATACCGTAGAGAAGCAACCGGCGGAATCGTTTTTTTCTTTTTGAAGACAATGTGGTCAGTAGGAAAACAGTTCCAGGCCTTAATACACTCATGTCTGTTGTGTGACTGACAGAAAATATTGTGGAATAAAAAATACTTCAGCTTCTCTCTTTGGCAGCAGAGGATCATGAGATGTGATGATTTATTAGTCTGCCTTCTTGGAAACCTGGCCCATCTTGGTTCTGATGTTGCGCAACAGGAAGAATCCAACAGTAGTAGCGACACACATGGTCTCTGCTACCCAGAATGCAATTTCCCAGCCATGGTGCTTTGCAATGGTGCTGAATGGTAGCCCAGACAAGAAGCCACCAACTGAGAGGAATACAAATAGATTATTGGTCGTAAAGTACAACACATACGACTTACTTTCTCAAAAAATGTCACATGATGCTCTTGGATGTGTTCATAATGTGTTCTTGGCATATGCCAGGCTCCAAATGTACTTCAATGCTTTATGAATGATGCGCAATGTAATGAATCTCAAGTGAAAAACATTCAACTTACTGTTGGCCATCAGGGAAACGATGGCATGTGACATCCCACAGTAGTTGGACGGAGCACTCTCGTTGGCTATAACCCCAAACAATGCCATTGGTCCATAAGATGAGAAACCCAAAGCAGCACCCAGGGTAAGTATCCACAACTGAATGTAAATAACAAGACACCTTGAGGAATGAGCATCCATTAGGATGACAAATTCTGGTATGCAGTATGCCTAGAGTCTTACACTAATTAACTATTGGAAATGAAATGTCAGCACTAGAAACAAATACCTTAGAGCTGTCTGGGGTGACTGTGACTCTGAACAGGTACATGGACACACACAATCCAGCCATCATGGAGATCAGGATGAAATGGCGGGGGTTGCCATGGCTTCTTATGCCTTGCTGTACCAAAAAGGACATACATTAAGAAAGCTGGTTGTGGTTGGTATGCGGGTAGCAGAATCGTTAAAATAGGTTTAAAAAGAGGATGGTGGTGGTTTGGAACCACCTTGAAACTGGAAGTTGACTGACCAGGTAAATGCAGGTGAAAGCTATGATCCAAAGCTATTTTTACCTATAAAATCCAATTCAGTCATGAAGTAGAGATGAATGGAAGGAGATGGTTTAAAGAGTAATTTTTAAGCCTTGAGACATCTGAGACGTGAGTATGGTGGTCCTAATATATGTTACTGGTGTACTGAGTGACAGTAAATGTAGTATGTATATAAATCTGGCTGGGAAAGTGGTAAACAGCTGCTAAAAATAAGATGTATAAATGTTAAATTGTTATCTAACAATGTAAGTACATTTTGTAGGGCCTTTTGCATTAGCTGGTAGTCTAGTTTTTGGTATTTGTGGTGCCCCATATTGGCTGATAATACAAATGGTGCAGTCAGTCTTTGGGTTGGTACATAAATAAATGCCTTAGGGGGAAAACAAAAATGGTGGCAAATCCAATATTGCATACATTGATGGTCTTGGACGCAAATCTGCAGTGGAAGGATAGTGCACTAAATTCCATGTTGTGCATAACACACCAACAAACAAACGATGTTATGCCCTCCTGGGCCAATTAGTGTGATTATGAAAATGCTAGAGCATAATCGTGAGATGCATCATTCCCCCAGTTTTCATTAAAAATCAATCAGTAGTGTCTGAGATACTGCGTCTAATGGACAGACGGAGAGAGGAACAAACAAAAAAACAGGCGTAGACCGATTCATAATCCCCACCCGATTTCATTTTGGGGGACAGCGATAATCAAAGCTATTCTCACAGTACGACAGAAGGGATTTAAAATGCTGCAGGTCTGTACTATATGTCAACTCACTTTGGCCACAGCCTTGTCAGAGAAGTATCCGGCTGCTAGACTGCCCAACAGGCCTCCGACCTCCAGTGCACTCATGTATGAGCTGCCTATGTGAAAGGACAGTTAGGCAAACAGTTGACCGGGCAAAAGAAAGGATCTCTTGAACTTTTTACTGTCAAGTACCCTGCATTGTGTATCACATTTGGACAAAGACACACATCAGAAAACTTCATAGTGGACATTGGGGATGTCTATTGCATCCCTGTTCCATACCCATGAGTGCGGACTGGCCCTTGTCCTGGATGAGAAAGAGCTGGCCCCAGTCGGTGCAAGCTGTCTTCACCCCAAACACCACCAGGTAGGCCACAGACAGCAGCCACAGGTAGGGTGACAGCAGGAAGTCTTTCAGGGTGCTCTTATCACTGGAGGATCCTGAGCAGGCAGAGTTGAGAGGATTATGGCTGAGTAGTGGTATCACAAATTTAGAATGGAGAATGGAATAGTCATATACAGACCTGGATCAAATAATATCAGATCATTCTTAGCGGTTGTTACAGCCGGCTTGGAATACCAGATGAGTGGGATTTGCCACTTACAAGTACTTGAAAGTCAATTTAGTGACCCTTTCTGTGATAGTCAGAGTTATCTGACACAGTCTGAACTGTCAGGATGTGGTAAAACCCACCCATCTGGTATTCGCAGATTCTGTTTAAAACTACGTCTGATGCAATGCCCACCAATCAACAAATCAACACATGACACAATAGGTGGTGACATCAGGCATCCCTCGTCATTCATGCATATCACAGCACATCACTTGTTCATGAGCTAGACACATCTCACACTAATGGCATGTGAGGGGCAGTACAGAGTCCAGTGTGACTGACCCTTAGACACAAGGCACGAAAACATAAATGTGCTGTGTCGACTGACTGTTCCCTATGTTGAAACACTGTTATCTAATTTATCTGACTTTCAATGCCCTCTGCTTGAGACATTTTTTAGAAACTAAAAGTCTGTGTAAAGATAATGTTATTTGTCTCACTGGTAAATGACATAGTTCCTCACTATCAGACCTGAAAAGAGATGTGAAAACTAAATCTTAATGAATCAACTAAGGAATAATTACAAGCCATTCTTTAATGTCACTCTCACCTGCTTTGCCCTTCTTGGCTGCTGCCTCTATATTGGGCAACCCTACATCCTTGGGCTCATTCTTGATGACCAGCAGGCAGACAAAGGAGGCCATCATACAAATCATTCCCGAGATTGACAGCGTTGTCCTCCAACTGTAGCTCTGGGCCATTACTGTGGCAACAATGGGGCCCAAACTGCCGGCCAGATTCATGCTGCAGCAGAGAATCGCCCACCATGTCCCAAACTGAGAGGGCTCAAACCACTGGCAGGACAGAAGAGAAATAATGACAGTAAATCAAGACAGACCTGTTAGGAAGTGACATAAAGCTTCTCGCTTGCATTTGATGGACAGGGAGGATGAAATTACTGAACTGGTGTAGTGTTCTGAATTGATAGCAGCTAATAATTGGGTTACACGTGTTTGACAGTTGCCATATTGCATCTTTCAGATGGTGACTGTGAGTGAGGTCAGTGAGGTCACAAGAGGGAAACCAATCCGCCTTGAAAACAGGATGTTTGTACCAGACACCACAAGGGAAGGAGTAGAGGAAAACCAGTGATGCTGGTTTTCACAGCACAGAACATAAATTAAAACAGTGGCTTATCTCTTTGGCTCATATGCCTTGTGCACAAAGCTGCCATTGAGAACCATTTAGAACTAAACATTAACCAATTGCAGCATTGGTATATTAGTGTGACTTGTGTACCTTGCGTAGCACCCTGCCGCAGGGAGGCCAGCCAAGGCCCTGCCCCAGGCCGTTGAGAAACCAGAGGCCAGAGAAGACAGCCACAGTGGAGGACCAGGAGAAGACCACATTGATGCCTCCCACCATGAACAGGCCAATGGAAAAGAGCCAGCGGGCGCTGATCTGGTCAGACAGCACGCCGCTGATGAATTTACTGATAGCGTAGGCCAAAGACTGACTGCTGGTGATCATGCCTGAACAAAGGGAGCAGTAGAGAGGAGGAATGTACACAGAGCAGAGGGGTTGCAGATGCAACTTTGAAAAATGCAAATACAGAGTAATGTCTTGTTAGAGGACGCAGACGGTCCCAAGCAGTGTCCGGGTTTTGTATTCAGAGCTAATGGACTATATGCTCACATTGTTGACATTTCAGGGGTAACTAAAACATCCTGTCAGGAGTTTTGGTTGCTTAACTTTTTCAAATAAAGATAGGAGTAAATACTTATAAGTTAATCAAGTAAAAGTAAAGACTTTTAAAGCAGTCCAAAGAACTACTCAAGTACAGAAATGAAACAAATTGCAATTACTTTCCACTCTGACCGACAAGCATAAAAAGAATGTAAGTCCTTCATACCCAGGTCGTCCTTGTCCAGTTCAATCTCCTGCATTAGGGAAGGCATTACGAAGGAAAATGTCTTTCTGTTAAAGTAGTAAAGCATGTAGCCCCCAAACATGGCTAGAAAGATTGTGCTGCGGTAGTATCCATAACCTGTTGTAGCCATGGCTGCTGATTTAGTCCAGCGAAAACGGCTAATATTGAAAAAAATATTAAACAACTCTAGAGGAGGGAGCAAGCTCCTCTCGTTTGACAGGTCTAAGACTTCTGCTGCCAGTGACAGTGAACTTTGCTTCAGGACCCACTGTACAGGAGGTTGTTATAAGTATAGACGCGTTTGTGATCAATAGGTGGGGTTAATGGTCAACCTTTCTACTCCAAGACTGATTTCATCTGTCGAATTACCATTCAGGAAAAACTGGAAAGGCAACAAAGTCAAATGAATGAATCCACTCATTTCTGTCGTCAGTATAATAATTTGCAATTATTTCTTCAGGCATTGATTTGAAGAACAAAAAAAGTTCCCTCTCCTTGAACATTGACCATGGCCTTGTTTTCCTCTCTGTGATCCCTGGCTGGCGGTCCATCTGTGGATGTTATTGAGGGAGTTCTCAGCCTAGTGTGGTTAATGATTCATTATGGATGCAGGCCAGAGGGAGGTTCTTCTCCAGCTGAGGGGGTGTGTGAACAGTGGTGATCCTCCACAGCACTGGACCTAACAAGCAGAGCAACACTGGTAACACAGCTTATTTGAAGTATTCAGTTTATAGAATAATGATTTTACAAAATGTGGACGAAGTTATGGTACAGATTACAAAATTATGGTTAGCATGCATTTCCATCTGAATGAGTGGGTACATGACTCTGAATGTAAATGCATAAAATAAGAGACATTCAGGCTACTGTAAGCAAGAATAAATGGTTCAGTTCATGCCCACTAACCCTAACCCTAACCCTAATTCAACAAAATTCAAGCAGAGCCATGACATATCGTAGCCCCCAGCAGAATTTTAAAAAATGAACATATTATATTATGCTTTAGACGAAAAGCATAATAAGGAAGGAAAGAATAAGCACATAATATAATTATGAAAGGTATACCTCTATAAAAAAAAACATTTAACAGAAGGTTAGGACTTAGAGGGAGGACACATGGAATGATGTGCAGTAAAATTGTCTTTACAGCAGAAAACGTTTACCTCTCCACTTTGTCCAACTCGTCCTCCCTCTGAAGGCGCGTGATTCGGTTGCGTCTTGGTTGACTGTGCTGTGCCTTAGTTCATAGTTCTAGTAACTAAATTTCGTCGTTATAGTTGCGGTGGGTGTGTGATGAACAAGGTTCCGCTTGTGGACTGGCGCCGCCCAATGTCAAAGCAAAAAGCTACGAGAAGCCGTGCTTTTAGAAAATAGTAGTATAGTAGTAATACGCCGTTGTATTAAATAAATAAAGAATGTTAATTAAACCCTTTATTTTATTAATCTGTAACAGTCAAGCATTATTCTTCCGCCAAACAAAATAATTCTTGACCAGTTGCTAATCAACGTGGTTGCTGCGCGAGACATACTCCAGGCATTAGCGGTGATTTTTGGTTAGTGCATTAATTATTGGACTGTACTGCGGTCACCGGTGTGCGTTTATCAGGTATTTTCAAACGGCTTCCAACGGCCTATCAGAAATAAGGACTATCCGTTTTATATGTGGACATAATGTTTGATACTTTGCTGCAAAAAAACTGTAACCCATCTAGGACTTGGGATAGGAAGCCCCTCCTCCTCTCAGTTCCTATGTCCGTTGCCATGGTGTCACGACAACAAACATTTCCATCTCATAACGAATGTATATAACCTAGGTCGTAGGTAAATCCATAATAATACGTTTGGCTAGACTCAGTTTTGTAAGAATTATTGAGGACAGGCATAGAGAGTTTTTGTACATCATCTTAGCTGCTTTCTTTTCATTCTTCATTGCCCTGAACATCAATATCTCAGCATCATGGTAAGTTTCAGTTTGAATCGAGAAGAAATGACATTTCCAGACGTCCGGCAACTGGTTCAGCACGTTTCATTTACTTTTCATATTCAGGCCAATTCAGTTGTGTACTATTTACATACAATTCACAAATGCTTATTACAAAAGCAAAAACAACAAACAGATTATGTTAGCAACCATGGCAATGTGACATTATAACAAGGACAAGATAATATCAACTGTAATAATAGGGACATATATTTTCACATTAAAACCCTTACAGAGAGTGGGGACCGGCACTTCGCGGCGCAACGGCAGCTCTGACCCTGGCCGTTACCGCACCCGGGCCCTCACCTCTCATGTGGACGAGAGCCTATTTGGGGCCCCCAAACTGGTAAGTGTGCTTTAAGCAGGTCTTCATATTCAGGGAAGTGGCAGCGATATAATATTCCTATAATATTCCTATAGGACAGAGATAGGCAACTATGTAGGCCATGGGGGCCAAGACCCTGCAGAGACTACTCTTGGCCCCCATGACACATGTTTGAGTATCCCTGCTATAGGGTATTATAGCTTATAGCTTTGCTGGGATATTGGTACAGTAAATTTCTAAAAGCTATCATAGGATTAGTATAGTTATTTTTCGCAAAGGTGGAGAGAACACGCATGATGGGTGAGTTTGTTATGTTTCTTGCTCTCCCAAGAAATCACCATCTAATGCCAAACAGTCAGACACACATGGAAACTCAGGGCCCAGGGCCAGGCATCAGTCGAGCTCCGCTCCTGCTCAGAGGACCCAGCAAGCTGTTCGCATCATCACCAAGGACCTCATCCGAGAGCTAAAGTAGGCTACCACTCACTGACATATTCCAAAACAGTCTATTCATATTTTCATATTCGCATGCTGTTAAAAAGCATAAAGTACATATCACATCATAATGTTTTAATCTAAGTATTTGAAGTTGCCTTCCAAAATAAGATATCCACAATTTTGAAAAGTGATCCCCTCCACAAAATGATCAATAGCAAGTAACTTAGGTCAACAAAATGATTCACATATTCAAGGAATCGATCCTCTATATTTTAGACATTTATTATAATTTAGAGATGAACAATGAATGTCACAATGTCCCAAGGTTACTTGCTACCATTGCTACCTACAATGCGGTAATTATGTGGTAATCAACTAAAACCAACAAGCACACTTCCTCAAGCTATCCCACCATCTGTCATTTTGCCAGGGTCCCAAGTAAGGATCCTTCGGGACAGTCCGTCATTCTACGACCAGCCGAGATTGAGCGGATCACCTCGGCGTCCCGGGTTCCTACCAAGGAGGAGAGGGATGCCCTGATGGAGGCCCATCATTGGAAGAGGGAGACAGCCATGGTGAGAGCAGAACAGCAATGCTACCACACATTTACCACATGCACAAAAGCTTGGCTTGCTACCTGGCTAGTAGTTACACTTATCATCACAAGCTTGTGCACCGAGTTGAGTCATGCTGATGGATTATTGGTATTGATGCATTAGTTTGGTGAGTCTACTACACAGCTGGTCATGTCCCAAGAATTCAAACAGACAACATCCCGGTCACAAGCTTGCCTCGCTAACTTTTATGCTAGCGCTGCCCTCATCAGCATTTACATTAATATTAACATTAAGATTAACAAGACAAACAAAGACAATATGTCTGCCTCCTGCCCACCCATATGTGAACCCCTCACCCCTCATCCAGGATGCAGTAGAGGAAAGAAAGGCCCAAATTTACCAGGCAGATCTGTCACGCAAGAAGAACCAGGCGCTGACTGAGCTGGAAGTAGAGGCTCGGGACCGCGCCCAGTACTTACTGGAGCGGTCCAATGCCATGAGGATGGAGCAAGAGGATGAGGTCAAGAAGCTCAACGAGGTAAGGAGTAGCAGTGGAGTAGCGGTTGCATAGCTCTGCCATAATATGGCTGAAAGAGAACTCAAAACCACTTGCAAAATCATTGCTTTGTATGAACCATGTGTGTGTACCCATGTCTGCGTGTATGTGCACCTATGCATGTGTGTCTGTGTGTGGTCCCCTCAGCTGATTCTGAGTGCTCAGTGCCATGCGGTGCGTGACACCCAGATCCTAGAGAAGAGACATATCAGGGCAGAGCTGGCAGAGGAGGAGAGGCGCCTGGATGCCATGATGGAGCTGGACCGCCGTAAGGCCATAGAGACCCAGGAGCAGATTGATGAGCTGCACAAACAGCAGAGGATCCGGTGAGAGGAGCTCCGCTGGGATAGACACACATGCACACATGGCAAATTGACTAAAACATTCTTATACCTTACAACTTTGACAGTACTTTTTTGGGAAGGGGAGAGCATTTGTTTCTAGTTCATTGACCTTCATGTTGAGAAGATGAGTGGCTTCCAGTTTGGGGCTAAGACAGCCGATTTGTGTGTTATATTCCAGTGGGAAGCAGCAAATTATCAACCAGATCGATGAGCGTTTGGAGGACAGGCTGCTGCAAGATGAGGTGAAGGAACAGGAGGGACAGCAGATTCTGGAGAACCTGGATAGAATGCAACTAGAAGAGCTGGAGGTGAGACAGATATTCGACACACATTCTCACACACACACACACAGACATATATGCACAAGCACATCACACACACAGACAGATACACAAACATATGCACACATACACTTGTGTTATTATTATCGCTAGTTTATCATGAACGTAGCTGTCAAATATAGTCAAGTGGTTGAGTCCACTGCCTCTGGATCCACATGTATGGCCCAGGGTGGAGTCATGCTTTGTTTCCTGTGTCTTCCTCTCTTACTTCACCACTGTCTGAATTAAAATACTTAAAATAAATAATAATTACACATGGTTCATTAATAAAGCTGATGTGATCAAGACAGGGATGCAGAACGCTGATGCGTATGTACATGTGTGTTTCTGCACTGACTGGTCCGTGGCTGGTTGTGTTGCTCCAGGCCCTGGAGAGGAAGAGGGAGGAGCAGAAGCACCTGCAGCAGGAGATCATGCGTATCAACGCTGAGACCCTGCGGACCAAGGAGCAGAAGAGAGAGGAGGATAGACTGGCTGACATCAGAGCTATGGAATATACCCAAAAGAAAATGGTTAGATGAAGGAGAACAAATTGTACAAAAACCGCATTGCGTTGAATCATTTCATCATTATAGTTTTACTTTATTACTTTTACTTTATTACTTTTACTTAAGGTGATCAGTAATCTTCCTTGGATCAGCAGAGAACACGATAAGACAACCATGTAATACAGTGACAGTTTTCATAGTAGGACAAATAAGTAACAGCGTTGTTGAATTCAACAACCTTCAATAGGTTCAACACAAATTTAATTTACTTTCTGCCTTTGGGAGTTGGCTAACCAGGGCTGACCTTTATATGACTCCTGCAGGAGCGCGAGGCAGAATACGAAGCAGAGCAAAGCCGAATCAAGAGGGAGAAGGAGAAGGAGGTGGGCAGGCTGAGGGCCCTGCAAGAGAGGCAAAGAGACTACAAGGCAGAGCAGGTCAGTCACAAAACCATTTTGACTGTGAAAAGGCGTGAAACACCCGTATAACTGAACCCAACTAAAATACCATTCATCTGTATTCTTTCTGTATCTGTTCTCTGCTCTTTCAAGGATGACCTCCGTGCTAAGAGGAATCAAGAAGCTGCCGAGAGAGAATGGCGGAGAAAAGAGAAAGAGCAGGCCGAGAGGAAAGCAGACGAGGCGGCGATGCTGAAGGCTGCTCGCTTGGAGCAGGTTGTCCGCAAGGAGCACCTCCTGTCCATCGAGGCTGGCCGGGAGAGGGCTGAGTTTGAGAGGGTGCTGAAGTAAGCAACCGTCCTGTAGGCCCTCACACCATCAGATCACATTCCCCTAACCCTACCTGAGTACCTTGTTGAGTAAAAGGGGAAGATCACCTGATTTAAGAATTTCTATGCCCATTTATAGACATGACATGATAAATGGTCTTCTCTCATTTATGGTTAAAGCTGACAATTCAAAGATTGCATAACCAAGCTGAACTATCCTAGAGCCTAGTAAGTTTCTGTTTAATTAAATAAATTCGTACCAAAGTCTTGCTTTTTCCACGTGTCTGTTTCCCCACCACCTCCTGTCTTTCTCTCTACACAGGGTGCAGCAGGAAGCCATCGCCAAGCAAAAGGAGGAAGAGGAGAGGCAGCGTCTGAGAACGCTGCGCCACGCAGACGGCGTCCGGCAGCAGGTGAGGGAGCGTGAGCTGCTGGCCGTGACCAAGCGCAAGGAGATCTTCAAGGAGGGAGACCGGCTGGATGAGGAGGCCCGACAAAGACGCATCCGCCTCGACGAGATCAAGGAGAAGAAGCTGAAGGAGCTCAAGTAAGTAGAGGCTGGGCAGTAGAAAGAGTAAGTTCGGTGAACCTTTCACTACAAAGCCTAACAGAAGTAAACAGAGCTTAAGCATGACATGTCACTAAAGTTCCCCACCACACAAACTTTGCTGAATTGTTTTTGCATCTTTTTGCCAAAGGATATGGTTTACCATCTGGGCTGTAGCTCTGAATACACTGACTGTGTTTTTGAATCAAAGCAATACACATACAAAGTTGGCATTGCTGTAGACAAGTGGATATCGTAAGCTCTACTGAGGTATAACCAGATCCCTGCACCCTCTGTAGTTCAGTCACTATGGGATTAAAGGGGTTCACACAGCACTGTTGGTAGCCTCCCCCAACTGCCATATACTGTATTACAAGCTCTGTTGTTAGTGTGTGTGCCTGCGTGCATGTGTTAACTAAATAAACTTGATCATTTCTTTGTAGGGCTGCAGGACTCCCTGAAAAATACTGCAATGAAGTGGAAAGGAAGGCCCATACCTTGCCTGCTCTGCTCACTACTCTGACACCTTTTTTGAAACACTGATGTCAGACTGAAGTCCAACACTGAACAGCTCCACACCCACATCAGTGATTGCGCATTGGAGACACATTGTCACTTCATCACATTTTATACACAGGCACTCACTGAAGAATAAAGAAAGACAGGTTCACCCGCTAATGTGAACATTAGAAAATGTATAAATAAAGGTTTACGTTGCACTTTCAGGATTGTATCACACTAGTTTTTGATCATCGGTGTGAGTGTCAGTTGTTCATTTTGTTGTAGGAAACATTTGTTATATATTTTCTTGATTAACTTGCCTGACAACCAAGGAATCTATAAAGATTTAGATTCCTCTGTCTCAACCAGGAAGCTTTCAATGTGGCACTGCTCAAATTGTCCATCGTTTGGACTTTGTAAATAAATCGTTCAGACAAAGAACTAGTCAGTTTTAGGTTTGGAGCCATGTTCTCAAATCTCATAACTAAATGCTGTAAATTAGAGCGTTAGGGCATCCAGTTATAAAACAATAGAGGTTGTGTACTTTCTTGGTCATTTATCATTCTTCAAACTCCAATTGATTTTTTATGGATTATATAAGATTATATAAGCCATTTTTTTTAATGGACTTAAATGGTTCTTTGTGTGCAAAAACAAATTCAAGTGCAATTCTTACAAAAAAGTGACTTCTCGAGCTTCAAAGTAACATTAAAACTCTCCCTGTCATACAGATTCACTCCACATAGACTGGGTACAATTTTTAGTTTTTATTTAGGCTCATATTTCCCTTTCAGTTAAGTCTTATTCTTCCATTTATGAGTGACAGATCCCCTTTACTATTAATGACAACAGAAAGGAATTCAACTTATGTTAATGTTAGGATGACAATTTACACACACACACACACAACTCAAAGCATGTAAGGGAGTTAAGTACATCAAGGTAAATACAGGCTTTTATTTCAGACCATTCTTGACAAGAACTGTATGGTGTACTGAGATCTAATTTCTTCATCATAACCATCTAAATACATAACCTACAGGAGTGTTTACGGCTCTAATCAAGTCGACATTAGGACACCAACGGTTCCACCGGCCCGTCTTCTTCTACCTCCTTTTCTTGCCGCGGAGTGTAACGAAGGAGGAAAGGGGACAGGGCAGTGGGTGGAGGACAGGCAAGGTCTCCATCTAAAAGTTTTCAATTCATCGTTTTCACATCTGTACACACGAAAAAGTAACGGTGACCAAGGGAAACACCACGACACCTGGCATACACGGACCTCAGCACGAGGAAGGTTCAGAGTAAATACACACATACAGTACGGTTAAGGGGCCTGGGGTCTGGTAGCCGTGGTCCCGTCCCTGCACATACACAGACACAGTCTCACACAAGCACTGTACACGGCACAAGAGGTCACCTAAATACACGGAGCCAATGATGGAGAGCTAACATCTATGGGGTGGATTGGAT